>JAACNH010002996.1:0-32768 GCA_019447015.1 Hymenochirus boettgeri | reverse complement strand
ACTAGCGAGCTGGGGAGCGATCGATAGGAATGCGAGCCAGCGAGCTAGCTAGCGAGCTAGCGAGGGAGGATCGAGCGATATATCTGTATAACTCTGCTATCTAGCTATCTATCGCGCTCGCCGAGAGAGGCGCGCGCGCGCGCGCGTAGCGCGCGATGAGATTATGATCGATATATCAAGCGAGCTACGGGCTATTCTATTATAGACTATCTATCCTATTATCTATCTAACATAACGGTCCCAGCTGCGATATAGCAACTAGCTTATATGGCGGTCGCGAGAGGTCTGTGAGCGAGAGGGCGACGTATCTGGCTAGCAGCGAGCATGATCTAAGCCGAGCTAGTGCTAGCGATCGAGTCGATCAGAGCTCAAGCGAGGCGAGCAGAGAGACTGTATGTATCGAGCGATCGAGTATATGCAGTGGCGGAAGTACCTCTGCTTAGATAGAGTACGGATCGAGCGATGCGAGCTTCATCGAGCGAGCCTATCTATCTATTGCTTTTATAGTGTCGAAGGGAGCGAGCGAGCGAGCGAGTTGACCCGAGCGATGAGACTCAGGATCTATCGATCTATGCGAGAGAGCTACCCCCTGACATACCTATCTATCTATCTATCTATCTATCTATATATTATCTAGCTATCGATCTGTCTAACTCTCGCTATTTATATCTCTACTATCTCTCTCTATCTCTCCTTCCCGCTTCTCGCTCAGCGATATCTGAATAGAATCTATCAATAACGCATCTAACTCTGTATCTATCTATCTATCTAGCGAGCAGAGCGCGCGAGCCGAGAGAGGAGGAGCGAGGATGGGACCCGGCGCCAGCGGCAGAGATTCGAGAGAGCCGAGATGGGCGGAGCACGAGGGATGGCGAAGCGAGACGGTCTAGCGAGTCGGGCGACGAGGCTAGCAGCTAGCTATGTAGAGCGAGCTGAGGATCAAGCGAGAGAGCGCTGTGACGAAACGAGGGATTGAGCTAGGCTATCGATCTTGCTATCGATCGTCTAGGAGCTATGCTATCCTATATAACTCTGCTTCTATCTAATCATCTATCTATATATCTACTGACTTTTCCTATCTAGTGTCTATATATCTATCTATCGATCTATTACCTAATCGACCGAGTGAGAAGAGCGTAGAGAGAGCCGCGCGCGCCGCGCGCGCGAGGAGCGGAGGAGAGCGACGAGCGATCTATCAATCTATCAAACTCTGTATCTATCTATCTATCTATCTATCTATCCCTATATATCTATCTAAGTACCATGTACTAGCTTATAGTCTCTGCGAGCGAGATGGCTGTCGAGAGGGGCGGGCGGGCAGGAGGGGCGAGCGAGTCGGGGGAGAGGGCGATCGAGCGAGCGAGCGAGCGCGCGAGCGAGGCGAGCGAAGAGGAAGAAAACGCGGCGACATAGCGAGGCGAGCGCTGAGGAGCCGAGCGATGCGAGACGGCGAGGAGGGAGGAGCTAGCTGAGCGAGCGAGCGAGAGGAAGAACGCGACGAGAGAGCTAGCGGGCATGCTATCGTAGCGAGCTCGCGATCGATCTATAGACAGTCGCAGCGAGCGAGCTATGCTAGTCTATCGATCAAGCTATCTAACTCTGCATCTCATCGATCCTATATATATATCTAGGTACCTGTCCAGCGTCGGATAAGCGAGCTAGCTAGAGGAGGTATGCTAGCGGAGCGAGCGAGCGATGCGAGACCGCGAGCGATGGAGCGAGCGAGGCGGCGCGCGAGGAGCGAGCAGAGAGCGAGCGAGAGGAGAGGACGAACGGGTGAGCGAGCGAGCCGCGGCGAGCGAGCGAGGAGCCGTAGGCGATCGAGCGAAGAGCGAGCGATCGATCTGAGGCACGAGGACGAGCGAGGAGAGGCTGTCGAGCTGGGGCTATAGAGCTAGCGAGCGGCTAGCGAGCGAGCTATCTAGCTACGACCGACCGGTTCCGAGCTAGCGACGAGAGAGCGAGCGAGCGGCGAGCGAGCTAGCGAGCATCGAGCGAGCGAGCGATGCGAGCGAGCGTGGCGATAGATCCATCTATCTAGCGAGTCAGGCGAGCTACTATCTTCGATCGCTCTATATATCTAATTATCAATCTATCTAATCTATCTCTGTCAATTACTAACTCTGAGGACTCTTATAGAGAGGAGATCGCTGGCTAATCTCGCCTAGTCTCTCCTCGATATATCGATCAAGCTGATCTATCAAGCCAATCGATCTAACGTCGGCTATCTATATATCTATCTATCTATATATTATATACCTATCTAGTACCTGTCCATCTTGCGATAGAGCAGCGAGCGAGAGCGCTGGCGAGAGGGGCGGGGCTAGAGGCGCGGGCGAGCGAGAGGTCTAGCGAGCGAGCGAGCGAGCGAGCGAAGCGAGCATCGCGAGCGAGCGAGGCGATGCGAGCGCGCAGCGAGCGAGCTAGGGGACGAACGCGGCGAGCGAGCGAAGCTAGCGAATCTTCGTAGATCTACTCTATATATTAATCGATCTATCTATCAATTTAGTCGTAAACTATGCTATCCTATCTATCTATATATCTTCTACGTACCTGTCCATCTTCTATATGATTTATCTAATATATATGTCTATTACTAGGTCGCTCCTATCATATTATGTCTAATCTATACTTGTCTATCTATCATATCTCTAGAGCTATCACGCGCGCGAGCGCGAGGACGAGCGAGCAGCGATCAAGGCTAGCAGCGACGTTGACGAACTCGGCGAGCGATGCGAGCGAGAGAGCTAGCGAGCGATCGAGCGTAGAGATCTGACGAGTAGTCTAGGCGAGCTAAAGCGAAAGCTGCGATTCTCTATATATGAGCGAGCATGCGATCTAGCCGAGCTATCGGCTCCGGCAGGGTCTATCTATCTATCGAGCGGCTAGCGAGCGATCACTGCGATCGAGCAAGCAGCGAAAGACCGAACCGAGGAGGCGAGCGAGGGAGCGAGTCGAAGGAGAGCGAGCGCGTAGCGAAGCGAGCGCGCGCGCGGGGAGCTGAGCGAGCGACGGAGCGAGCGAGAAAGCGAGCGAACGCGGAGGAGGAGAGAGCGAATCCGAGCGAGAGAGGAGCGACGGACAGGGCCAGCGGCGAGGATAGCGAGCGGGCGTAGAGGGCTCGGCGATAGGGCGGCGTGCGAGGGGGGGCGAGCGAGCGGGCGGAGCGGGCTGGCGAGCGAGCGAGCGAGCGAGCGAGCGAAGGGACGAACGCGGCGCGCGAGGATACGAGCAGCGGAGCGAGCGAGGGAGCGAGCGAGGAGCGGCGAAGCGAGCAGCGATCTACTTTACTAACCTCCTACTATCTATCTATCTATTATCTATTCTATCTGATCTATCTACATCTATCTATCAATCTATCTAACGCTGCTTGTATCTATCTCAGTATATCTATCTATTGTACATGTCCATCTTCTATCTATCTATCTAGAGATGGGAGTCGAGAGGGCGAGCGAGGCAGCGAGCGAGCGAGGCGAGCGACGAGCGGAGGCGATGCGAGAGAGACGATGGCGAGCGGGCGAGCGGAGAACGCGGCGAGCGAGCGAGCCAGCGAGCGAGCGAGCGAGCGATGAGAGCGGCGAGCGACAGAGAGAGAGGAGCGAGCGACGAGCGAGCGAGGCGAGCGAGCGGAGCGAGCGTAGGAGCGAGCGAGCGAGCGAGCGGACTACGCGGCGAGAGAGCGACCGCGCGAGAGAGCCGAGCGAGCGAGGCGAGCATGACGAGCGAGCGAGCGAGCGCGGAGCGGCTGCGAGTCAGGGGGCGAGCGAGCGAGCGAGCGAGCGAGGCGAGCGAGCGGCCGAGGAGAGCGGGCGGCTAGGAGCGAGAGAGCGAGCGAGCGAGCTAGCGATCTATCAATCGATCTATCTATAATCTATCTATATATCTATGCTATCTATCTAATCTAATCTATCACTATCTATCTATATGATATCTATCTTTCTATATATTATCTATGAGCTGCGATCTATCTACTATCTAGCGAGAGAGCGGACTGCGAGCGATCTGCTATCTATTCTTTCGATTATCTATCTAGTATCTAGTCGGATAGCTATCTATCATCTAGTTCTTACATATCTATCCTGCTTCTAGCGAGCGAGCAGGCCTCGAGCGAGAGATCGATGCTAGCGAAGCTATCTATCTGCTATCTATAGTTTATACGATCGGATCGATCGAGCGATCTGCTATTCTATCTATCGAGCTATCTATCTATCTATCTATTTAATCAAATTAAATCAAATCAAATCAAAAAAAGAACTTAGTGGAGGATCAATTTACACCTTTTGACTTTGCCCCACAGCAAACCAACATAATAAAATAAATAAAACATTGTTAGTATGGGGGGTTTTAGGTAGTAGCGAGATTCGCCTGGGGGTGTAGGGGGGAATGGGTTATCAATGCGGTAATTTAATATGGACCAGTACGATAAGGGGTTCTGTGGGGTTTAGTATTTACGTCGATTGGGTGGAAGGATTTAAAAGAATTAATTGGGGAAGTAATCCTGGACATGAGGTCATTTTGCTCCTCTCAGCCTGTGACATGCCGTTGCCATAGTGTCCCCAATATTTACTGTGGTTCCTCCTCCCCAGCAGGATATAGAGTTTTCTCTCTCCCTTAAGCAGTTTGAAGTCTGGATTAAAGTCCAACGCATCTTGAAATGGGTGGTCCCATACGCTTTGTATTGGGGCAGTTTGTAGAAGAAGTGGGTTTTTTCTCTTTAAGGTTCCATGGGACAGGGCTGGCACAGGTCGTTCTCTCGTGGGGTAGATGTCGGTCTGTGTCGCCAGGTTCGATTTCTGGCTTGTGCAATCAAGTGTCAGAGAAGCGACAGGGCCGCTCTGTAGGGTCTGGGAGAGAGCGATCGAGCGAGCGAGCGAGCGAGGTAGCGAGCGAGCAGCGAGGAGGAGACGAGAGAGCGAGGAGCGAGAGCGAGCGAGCGAGCGAGCGAGCGCGCGAGCAGCGATCGATCGAGCTATGAGCTATCTAGCTAGTCATAGCGACGCTAGCATTCTAGTAATGCGATCTGAGTGATACTATCGATCTATCTATCTATCTATTATGCTTTTTATCTAGATGGGCTATCTATCTATCATCTATCTAATTATCTAGCTATTATCTATCTTATCTAATCTATTATATGCTTTCTATCTATCTATCTATAATCTATCTATCTATCATCTTCTATCTATATATATATCTATCGATCTAGTACAAATATAGGGAGTAGTGTGCACTCTACTCAGATACTTTGTAGGCCTGGGTGCTGCTGAAGATTCTAGAAATATCCAACTTAAAGTAAATTGCAGCGCAACTCACAGGCTGTGCAAAGATACCAACTTTATTTCATGTGCAACGAAAACAGATAGCGACGTTTCGTTCTGTGTCTTACGAACCTAAAATACTAATCTATTTTATGTTATCTAGCTATCATATATCTATCTAAGTACCGTCCATATTCTATCTATCTATCTATCTATCTATCGATCGTCTATCGATCGACGATCTATTTTTATCTGTCGCTGTCTGCTGGCTGTCTGTCGTATGTCTGTCGATCGGTTTGTCTGTCTGTCTGGCTGTCTTTCTGTCTATCTGTCGATCGTCTAATGTTATTATATATCTCCTTATCTATCGATCTATCTATCCTACTATCTATACTATCCATTCTATCTATCTATCTGTTCTATCTATCTATCTAGCTATCTACTCTCTAGATATCTATCTATATATCTATCTATTATCTATCAATCTATCTAAAACTCTGTAATATCTATCTATCTTCCTATCTATCTATCTATCTATTATCTATCTATATATCTAGCTGATTTTTATCGAGGTGTCTATCTATCTATCTGATATTATCTCATAGATCTAATCTATCTATCTATCAACTAAATTCTTGCTATCATTCTCTCTCTCTCTCTCCTCTCTCTCTCTCTCTCTCTATCTATCTATCTATCAATCTATCTAAATCTTTGCTAATCTCTATCTATAGTATATATTTCTTTTTTTAATTTTTTTCTACGTACCTGTCATATTCTATATTACTATCTAATCTATTGTCTATCTTCTATCTATCTATATGCTTTCGATCGAGGGTCTAATGCTAGCAGCAGCGAGTCGAGCGAGACTAGTAGTCGAGCGAGCGCTCGCGCGATCTAGTCTATCGATCATCGATCTATAGGTCTATTGCTTTTTAGTTCGAGTGGGTCGCTTGTCGAGGATCTATCATTAGGCTAGCGAGCTATTTCGAGCTATATAGCGAGTATATCTAGCGATCTATCAGATATATGTTTCTATCGATCCTAGCTATCGAGCTATCTAGTCTATCTATATATCTATCTATCTATGTACCAATTATAGGGAGTATGTGCACTCTACCTTCAGATACCTTTGGATGGCCTGGTTGTGCTGAGATTCTAGAATAGATATCAACCTTAAAGTAAATGGCCAGAGCACTCACAGGGCTTGTGCAGAAGATCCAACTTTATTTTAGGTGCAACGAAACAGATAGCTACGTTTCGTTGTGTCTTAGACGAAATAATCTATCTAATGATTTGTCATTCTGTCTATCGTCTATCACCTATCTCCTATATATCTATCTATTCTATCATCGATCCATCTATCTATCATCTATATATAATATATATCTATCTATCTATCTCTCTATCTATTATCTATCTATCTATCTATCTATCTATCTATCTATTATCGATCTATTATCTCGCGATTATCTATCTATCCAATCTATCTAACTCTGCTATCTATATATCTATATATCATTCTATCTATCTATCTATCTATCTATCTATCTGCCGTTTTATGAGGGTGCTATATATCTATCTATCTATCTATCTATCTATATAATTCTATCTAATAGATCTATCTAAACAGAACTATGCTCTATATATCTCCCTCTTCTAGCTCTCTCTCTCGCTCTCTATATCATCTATTCTTATATCTATCAATCTATCTATCTATCTATCTATCTATCTATCTATCTATCTTACTAACTCTGCTATCTATCTATCTATCTATCTATCTATCTATCTATCTATCTAGATATCTATGTGCTTTCTATATAGTGTTTATCTTTCTATCTGTTTATCAAATCAAATCAAATCAAATCAAAAAGAGCTTTATTGGCAGGATCAATTTACATTTTGACATTACCAAAGCAATGTCAAAATGTCTATCATCTATCTATCTGTCTGTCTGTCTGTCTGTCTGTCTGTCTGTCTATCTATCTATCTATATGTCTTTCTGTCTATCATCTATCTATCTATCTATCTATCAATCTATCTATCTATGTATCTATCTATCTATCTGTCTGTCTGACTATCTATCTTTTTGTCTGTCTGTCTGTCTGTCTGTCTATCGGTCTATCTGTCTATATATCTATTTTTCTGTCTATCTATCCTCTATCATCTATCTACCTTTCTATCTATCTATCTATCTATCTATCTATCTATCTATCTATCTGTCTGTCTGTCTGTCTGTCTGTCTGTCTGTCTGTCTGTCTGTCTGTCATCTATTTATCTATCTATCTATCTATCTATCTATTATGTATCTATCTACAGTATCTATCACCTGTCTGTCTATCTATCTAAAGATTTGTCTGTCTGTCTGACTCTCTGTCTGTCTGTTAGACTGTTATCAATATTCCTCTGTTTTTATTGCCATTTAAATGCAAATTAGATTAAATGGCACAAAATATTTTTTTTATAATATTATAATGTGAAAATATTAAAATGACCTTTGACCACTGCTAAAGATTATCCAGTAAATAGCAGTAAGAACATAATATACAGCTATCACATTCAAAGTAAAGCTTTTTAAAAAACCAGCACTAGAGGGCAAACTTGATTAAAACTAAATGATTTTATTTTCTGGAAATTCTATTTTTTGGTTATCTCCTTAGTGCTGGATTTGGTGGTTTGTAATGTGCGGGTATTTTTTATTGTGTATTGAGCTATCATCAGTACATAATCATGTGGTCCTCTATTACGGTAACTGTCGGACTAGGCTGCTTTTGCCGCAACCAACAGTCCTTCCTCTTAGCCTACCGGTCGAAATGCCTCTGGTCTGCATAGGGAAGCAACACCTCTCATTTCATTAGATATTTACAGGGAGATTCAATAAAAGTTCTTATCGTTTAAAATGGTGCTGATTTTGCCCCAACCAATCAGATCTTATTTAACATTTGAAAGCTAACATCAGATTGGTTGGGGCAAAATTATCACCATTTTAAACATTAAGAACTTTTATTGAATAACCCCCTTAATCTGAAAAATCTTCTATTTTGGCTGTCAATCAAATGCCATGCTATCATAAACTCTTCTGCCGTGTGCAATTTTACTGCAACTGGATTGGTGACAGTTGGTATGTGTGAATTGCATGGTGGGAAATTACCTCTCCCAGTGATGCCTCATAGTGGTTATTGAGCATGCTTGCCCTCAAATATAGTCAGATTAGTCAGGGAAGTGGATATTGGGCCTTATGAAAAGAAGTACTGGAACTGGATTGAAGACAGGTAGTAATAACTCCGAGTAAGTGCTACTGTATGTACGGCATTGTCAGTTTACATACCCTTTATCTCTCTATTCTACGTCATCTAGGACTCCTAGTATGTTCACAAATTCACAGATGGGCCCCCATTTATGGATCTTTCCCATTTGCCAATTCCACCTGTTGATACATTTGCGGCATACACGTGTCCTGTGCAAGTCTTTCTATTTAGGGTGTTTTTTTCTTATGTTAAACCCATCTGAGGACCTTTCATTTCTATTCATCGCCTCATTCTCGCGCTTTACACCTAATCAAATTTACCCAGAGTAACGCTGGATGTTGATTGCTCACATACAAGTGATATGGTGTGAGACAAATCTGTAACCAGAGCATCTCTGTATTAAACTGCGTGTAAACACTCCATAACGGTGTAAACATCTTGGCAAGGCTGAAGTCTAAACAAAGGATATCGATTTGAAATAAACACCAGCGTAAACACATTTATACGTTCACAAACGTGATGTGAATTCAAAGCCCAACGTGGAGGAAAAATCACTTTAAATCCTAGTTAATATTTCCATTCGTGGATTGGGCCATGTACAGTCATGTTATTAGGGCAGCCAAGGCAATGCGCGGTACATTCCCTAAGATGCTTAAAGGGGAACTGTGACCTAAAATCAATTTTAAATAAAAGCCCCTAGTCTTACCTTAAAATCAACCCCTCTGTGACCCCTTTACCTGCTGCAGAAATGAAGATAAGAAGGTACAACATAAGAAGAAACTACTCCACAATGACACTTCACCCATCTACCTGCGGTCTGGGCATGCACCAATATCACATTATGTTGGGGAACAAGTAACTGAGAGCCAATGGCACCGCTGGAGTCAGTTATCTGAGGACAATTATCACTGCATGTATGGTGTGCACTGTTTTTTGGCCCCCTAAAGCACAATTTATATACTCCCAAACCCACCCACTCCCTTCTAATGTACCCACCTAGTGTTTTCGGTCTTCATCCCTTGAGGTACATAAGATTGCCACAAATACTTACAGAAAGTAGAGTTCCTTAGTATGGTTTGGTGATGGGTGTCACCAAGATACAGAACAAACATAGAATAGATCATTAGTGCTGTTCCTGGGCGCTAATTATCTGCAAACTTTGGAATTATATTACTGTGATCTAATGAATGAAAAGCACTCCAATGACGTCAAGGTAACCCCAGTCTGGAAAGTCCTAACGTCTAACCTTTTTACTTTAATTACTTTTTGACATTGGTCATCCTTAAAAACTGCACACACATAGACATTGGTCATCCAATGTCTATGTGTGTGCATTAGATCTCTTGTGTGATATGGTCAAATGTCTACTGTCATGTAGCTACTAGTGTGTGCAGGTTTTAAGGATGACCAATGTCTAGTGTGTGCAGTTTTAAGGATGACACCATGTCTATGGGTGTGGCAGTTTTTAAGGATGACCAATGCCTATGTGTGTGCAGTTTGTTAGGATGACCAATGCCTTGTTTGTGCAGTTGTTAAGGATGACCATGTCTATGTTGTGCAGTTTTTAAGGATGACCACTGTCTATGTGTGTCAGTTGTTAAGGATGACCAGTCTATGTGGTGCATTTTGTTAAGGATGACCAATGCCTATGTGTTGCAGTTGTTAAAGGCTGACCAATGCCTATGTGTGCAGTTGTTAGGATGGACCAATGCTATGTGTGTGCAGTTTGTAAGGATGACCATAGCCCTATGTGTGGGGTGCCTTATTAAAGGATGACCAATGTTTTAGTGTGTGGCAGTTTAAATTAAGGAATTGACCAATGTCTATGTTTGTGCAGTTTTTTAAGGATGACCAATGCCTATGTGTGTGCATTTGTTAAGGATGAAACCAATGCTATTGTGGTGGCAGTTATTAAGGATAACCAATCTATGTGTGTGCAGTTTTTAAGGATGCCAATGTCTATGTGTGTGCAGTTTAAGGATGACCAATGTCTATTTGTTTTTTGCAGTTTTTAAGGATGACCAATGTCTATTTGTGCAGGTTTTTTAAGGATGACCAATGCTATGTGTGTGCAGTTTTTAAGGATGAACCAAGCCATGTTGTGTGCAGTTTTATTAAGGATGACCAATGTCTATGTGTGTGCAGTTGTTAAGGATGACCAATGTCTATGTGTGTGCAGTTATTAAGGATGACCAATGTCTATGTGTGTGCAGTTGTTAAGGATGACCAATGTCTATGTTTGTGCAGTTATTAAGGATGACCAATTCGCATTATGTTGTGTTGTGCAGTTTTTTAAGGATGACCAATGTCTATGTGTGTGCAGTTTTTAAGGGATGACCAATGTCTATGTTTGTGCAGTTTTTAAGATGACGCAATGTGTCTATGTGTGTGCAGTTTTTTTAAGGATGGGACCATTGTCTATGTTTGTGCCAGTTAGGATTGTTAAGGATACCAATGCTATGTGTGTGCAGTTTTTTAGGATGACCATTCCATTATGTGATGGTGCTGTTTTTAAGTGTTAATGACCAATGCCTATGTTGTGGCATTTTTTAAGGATGAACCAATGTCTATGTGTGTGAGTTGTTAGAGGTATGACCAATGTCTATGTTGTGTGCAGTTTTTAAGGATGGACCAATGTCTATGTGTGTGCAGTTTGTTTTAAGGCATGACAATGTCTATGTGTGTGCAGTTTTTAAGGATGACCAATTGTCTTGTGCAGTTTTAAGGTACCATGTCTATGTGGTGCAGTTTTTAAAGGATGACCAATTCTATGTTTGTGGTGCAAGTTGTTAAGGATGACCATGTCTATGTGTTTGCAGTTTTTAAGATGACCATGTCTATGTTTGTGCAGTTTTAAGGATGCCAATTCCCTATGTTTGTGCGTTTTTAAGGATGACCAATGTCTATGTTTTGTGCAGTTTTTTAAGGATGACCAATGTCATGTGGTGGTGCAGTTTTAAGATGACCAATGTCTATGTTTGTGCAGTTTTTAGGATGACCAATGTCTATGTGTTTGTCAGTTTTTTAGACACTGTCTGTTGTGATTTTAGACCAGTGTCTAATGTTTTGGATGCAGTTTTCAGATGACCATGTCTATGTGTGGTGCAGTTTTTTAAGGATGACCAATGTCCATGTTTGTCAGTTTTTAAGGCTGAACCAATGTCTATGTTGTGCAGTTTTTAAGGATGACCATGTCTATGTTGGTGCAGTTTTTAATGGATGACCAATCTATGTGTGTGCAGTTTGTTAAGGATCCCAATGCTATGGTGTGTGCATTTTTTTAAGGATGACCAATGTCTAGTGTTGTGCAGTTTGTTAAGGATGACCAATGCCTATGTGGTGTGCATTTGTTAAGGATGACCAATGTCTATGTGTGTGCAAGTTTTTAAGGATGACCAATGTCTATGTTTGTGAGTTTGTAGGTGTACCATCCATGTGTGTGAGTTTAACGATGGACCCAATGTCTAGTTTTGTGTGCAGTTTTAATAAGGATGACCATGTCTATGTTGTGGCAGTTTTTTAGGATGAAACCTGTCCTATGTTGGTGCAGTTTTTTAAGGAATGACCAATGGTCTATGGTGTGGTTGTCAGTTTTAAAGGATGACCAAGTCTCTGTTGTGGCAGTTTTTAAGGATGACCAATGTCCTATGTGTGTGGCAGTTTTTAAGGATGACCAATGTCTAATGTTGGTTGCAGTTTTTAAGGATCCAATGTCTATGTTGTGTGGCAGTTTTTTAAGGATGACCAATGCTATGTGTGTGCAGTTTTTTAAGGATGACCAATGTCTATGTTTGTGCATTCTTGTTAAAGGATGACCAATGTCTATGTGTGTGCACAGTTTTAAGGATGACCAATGTCTATGGTGTGGCAGTTTTTAGGATTGACCAATGTCTATGTTTGGCGAGTTTTTTAAGGATGACCAATGTTCTAACTGGTTGTGCAGTTTTTAAGGATGACCAATGCCTATGTGTGTCAGTTTTTTAAGGAATGACCAATGTCTTGTTGTTGCAGTTTTTAAGGAATACCAATGCTATTGTGTGCATTTTGTTTAAGATGACCAATGCTAATGTTGTGTGCAGTTATTAAGGTGACCAATGTCTATGTGTGTGTCAGTTGTTAAGGATGAAACAATGTCCCTCATGTTTGTTGCAGTTTTTTAAGGATGACCAATGTCCTATGTTTTGTGCAGTTTTTTAAGGATGAAACCGATGCCTATGTGTGTGCAGTTATTAGGATGACCATGTCCTATGTGTGTGCAGTTGTTAAGGATGACCAATGTCTATGTTGTGTGCATTTTTTAAAGGATGACCAATGCCTATGTGTGTTGCAGTTATTAGGATGACCAATCTATGTGTGTGCAGTTGTTTAACGATGACCTGTCTATGTGTGTGCAGTTTTGTTTAAGGATGACCAATGGCCTATGTTGTGGTGGCAGTTTTTAGGATGAACCCATGTCTAAATGTGCTGGTGCCTATGTTGTTATAGGATGACCAATGTCTATGTGTGTGCAGTTTTTTAAGTGATCCAATTTCTATGTGTGCAGTGTTTTAAGGTGACCAATGTCTATGTTTTGTGCAGTTTTTAAGGATGACCAATGCCTTATGTGTGTGCAGTTTTAAGGGATGACCCATTGTCTATGGTGGTGTGCAGTTATTAAGGATGACCATGCCTTATGTGTGCAGTTATTAAGGATGACCAGTCTATGTGTGTGCAGTTGTTTAAGGATACCAATGTCTTGTTTGGTTTGCAAGTTTTTAAGGATGACCATGTCTATGTGGTGTGCAGTTTTTAAGGATGACCAATGTTTGTTGGTGTCAGTTTTAGGATGACCAATTGGTCTATGTTTTGGTGGCAAGTTTTTAAGGATGACCAATGTCTATGTGTGCATTTTTTTAAGGATGACCAATGTCCTGTAGTTGTGCAGTTTTTTAAGGATGACCAATGTCTAGGTGTGTCATTTTTTACGGTGACAATGTCTATTGGTGGCAGTTTTTAAGGATGACCAATGTCTATGTTTGTGCGTTTTTTTAAGGATGACCAATGTCTAGTGTTGTGCCAGTTTTTAAGGATGCACCATGTCTAGTGTGTGCAGTTTTTTAAGGATGACCAATGTCTATTGTGTGCAGTTTTTAAGGAGTGACCAATGTCTATGTGTGTGCAGTTTTTTAAGGATGACCAATGTCTATGTTGTTTTGTGCAGTTTTTTTAAGGATGGCCAATGTCTATGTTTTGTGCAGTGTTTTTTAAGGATGACCAATGTCTATGTGGTGGCAGTTGTTAAGGATGACCATGTTTGTGTGTGCAGTTGTTAAGGATGACCAATGTCTATAGTGTGTGCAGTTTTTTAAGGATGACCAATGTCTATGTTTGTGCAGTTTTTAAGGATGACCAATGTCTATGTGTGTGCAGTTTTTAAGGATGACCAATGTCTATGTTTGTGCAGTTTTTAAGGATGACCAATGTCTATGTGTGTGCAGTTTTTAAGGATGACCAATGTCTATGTGTGTGCAGTTTTTAAGGATGACCAATGTCTATGTGTGTGCAGTTGTTTAAGGATGACAATGTTCTATTTGTGTGTGCAGTTTATTAGTATGACCAATGTCCTGTTTGCAGTTTTTAAAGGATGACCAATGTCTATGTGTGTGCAGTTTTTAAGAATGGACCAATGTCTATGTGTGTGCATTTTTAAGGTGACCATTCTTGTGGTGTGCAGTTTTTTAAGGATGACCAATGTCTATGTGTGTTGCAGTTTTATTAAGGAGCCCAATGTCTATGTGTGTGCAGTTGTTAAGGATGACCATGTCTATGTTGTGCAGATTTTTTAAGGATGACCAATGTCTATGGTGTGTGCAGTTGTTTAAGGTTGACCAATGCTATGTGTGTGCAGTTTGTTAAGGATGACCAATGCCTATGTGTGTGGCAGTTTTAGGATGACCAATGTCTAATGTGTGTGCGTTTTTAAGGATGACCAATGCCTATGTGTTGTGGCAGTTCATTAAGGATGACCAATGTCTATGTGTTGCAGTTTTTTAAGGATGACCAAGTCTATGTGTTGGCAGTTTTCAAGGATGACCAATGTCTATGTGGTGTCATTTTTAAGGATACAATGTCATGTGTGTGCATTGTTAAGGATGACCAATGTCAGTGTGTGCAGTTTTTAGGCTTGACCAATGTCTATGTTTGTTGCAGTCTTTTTTTTAAGGATTGACCATGTCTATGTGTGTGCAGTTTTTTAAGGAGTGACCAATGTCTATGTTTTTGTGCGTTGTTTAAGGATGACCAATGTCTATGTTGTGCAGTTGTTTAAGGATGACGGTCATCCTTAAAAACTGCACACACATAGACATTGGTCATCCTTAAAAACTGCACACCACATAGACATTGTCATCCTTAAAAACTGCACACAACATAGACAGGTCATCCTTAAAAATGCACACACATAGACATTGGTCATCCTTAAAACTGCACACACTAGACAGTGGTCATCCTTAAAAAACTGCACAACATAGACCTTGGTCCATCCTTAAAAACTGCAACCACATAGACATTGGTCATCCGTAAAACTGATTCACACCATAGACATTGCATCCTTAAAAACTGCACACACAAACATTTGTCATCCCTTAAAAACTGCATCACACATAGACATTGGTCCCCCTTAAAAACTGCACACACTAGAATTGTCATTCCTTAAAAAAACTGCAATACACATAGACATTGGTCATCTTAAAAAACTGCACACACATTAACATTGGTTATCCTAAAAACTGCACACCATAGACATTGTCTCCTATCACAACTGCATGTCACTTAACATAAGGACATGGATCCTATGACACACATACTCTCTAAAAACTGCACACACATAGAATTGGTATCTAAACTGCCGCTACATGCCTCCTTAAAAACTGCACACCCATAGACATTGGTCATCCTTAAAAATGCACCACACATAGACATTGGTCATCCTTAAAAACTGCACACACATAGACATTTGCATCCTTAAAAAACTGACACACATTAGACATTGGTCATCCTTAAAACGGCCCCACATAGACATTGGTGCATCCTTGAAAAACTGACACACGTATGACTTGGTCATCCTTAAAAACTGCACACACATAGGACATTGGTCATCTCTTAAAAACTGCACACACATAGCCATGTGGTCATCCTTAAAACTGCACACACATAGACTGATCTAAAAACATACACTGATGTATCATCTTAAAACTGCACACACATAGACATTGGTCAGCCTTAAAAACTGCACACCATAGACATTGGTCACCTTAAAAACTGCACACACATAGACATTGGTCATCCTTATAAACAACTGCACACACACATAACTTGGTCATCCGAAAACTGCACACACATAGGTACATTGGTATCCTTAAAAAACTGCACCACACATAGACATTGGTCATCCTTAAAAACTGCACACACATAGACATTGGTCTCCTTAACAACTTGCACACACGTAGACTTGGTCTTTCCTTAAAAACTGCACACACATAGACATTGGTCATTCCTAAAAACTGCACACACATAGACATGGGTCATCCTAAAAACTGCACAACACCATAGACATTGGTCATCCTTAAAAACTGACACCCACATAGACATGGTCATCCTTAAAACACTGCACACATAGACATGGATCCTTACACTGCATACACACTAGACATTGGTCATCCTTAAAAAACTGACACACATAGACATTTGGGTCATTTCCTTAAAAACTGCACACACATCTGACTTGGTCAGCCTAAAAACTGCACCACACATAGACATTGGTCATCCTTAAAAACTGCACACACAATAGGACATTGGTCTCTTAAAAACTGCACAAACATAGGACATTGGTCTCCTTAACAACTGCACACACTAGGCATTGGTCCATCCTTAAAAACTGCACAAACATGGAATTGGTCGCCTTAAAACTGTCCAAACATAACATTGGTCATCTTAAAAACGGCACACACGTAGACTGGTCAGCCTTAAAAACTGCACAACATAGACATTGGTCAATTCCTTAAAAACTGCACCACGTAGGCATTGGTCATCCTTAAAAAAAACTGCACAAACATGAGACATTGCTCTAAAACTGCACACCACATAGACATGTCATCCTTAAAAACTGCACCACATAGGTCATTGGTCCCCTTAAAACTGCCACAATAGGATTGGTCAGCCTTAAAAACTGCACACCCATAGGCATTGTCGCCTTAAAACGCACCACATAGACATTGGTAATCCTTAAAGCCCTACACATAGGCATTGGTCAGCCATAGAAATTCACACATGTAGGTGTTTTTTCAGCCTATAAAACTGCCACACACATAGGCATTGGTCTTCCCTCATAAACTGCTACACATAGGCACTGTCAGCCCTATAAACTGCACACACATAGGGCCATTGCGTCAGCCCACTAATAAACTGCACCACCTAGGCACTGTCAGCCTATAAACTTCATCCACATAGGCATTGGTCAAGCCCATATAACTGCACACACATAGGCATTGGTTCCAGCCCTATGAAACTGTACACATTACAACATCACAACAAGGCATTGGTCGCCTATACAACTGCACACACATAGGCATTGGTCGCCCTATAAACGCACACACATAGGCACTTGGTCAGCGCCCTATAAACTGCACACACAAAGAAGGTGCAATGCTAGTTGTCAGCCCTATAAACTGCCACACACATAGGCATTGGTCAGCCCTATAAACTCACAACATTCTAACATTTGGTCAGCCCTAATAAACTGCAACACACATTAGGCATTGTTCAGTCCCATTAAACGCACCACAAGCATTGGTCAGCCCTCAAAATGCCACCTTACCATTGGTCAGCCCTATAACTGCACACACATAGGCCATTGGTCGGTTCACTATAAACTGCACACACATAGACATTGGTCATCCTAAAAAAATGCACCACATAGACATTGGTCATCCTTAAAAAACTGCCACACATAGACTTGGTCATCCTTAAAAACTGCATACACTAGAATGGTTCAGCCTTAAAAAACGTGCACACACATAGACAATTGGTCATCCTTAAAAACTGCATACACTAGCATTGGTATCCTTAAAAACTGCACACACAAGACATGTCAGCCTTAAAAACTTGCACACACATAGACATTGGTCATCTCATTAAAAACTGGCATACACATAGGACATGGTCATTCCATTAACAAGCACACACATAGACATTGGTATCCTTAAAAAACTGCAACACACATAATGCACAAAACTGCACTATACTTGTCTAAATGCCCATAGCATTCCTTAAAAACTGCACACACATAGACTTGGTCATCCTAAACTGCAACATAAGATTATCCTTAAAACTGCCACACACATAACATTGGTCCATCCTTATAAAACTGCACACACATAGACATTGGTCATCCTTAAAAACTGCACCTAGATGGCACCGTATATGACACCATAAATTGGTCTCCTTCAAAACTGCACCACAACATAGACATTGGTCATCCGTAAAACTGCACACACAGAGACATTGGTTCATCCTTAAAACTGCACACACATGACATTGGTCATCCTTAAAACTGCAACACTATGACATTGGTCATCCTAAAAAAACTGCACACACTAGACATTGGTTCATCCTTAAACCTCAAACACATAGACATTGGTCATCCTAAAAAACTGCACCACATAACTGTATCCTACAATGCCACACATAAGACATTGGGTCATCCTTAACATGCAAACATGACATTGTCATTACAATGAAATGCTTGGTCATTCCTTAAAAACTGCACACCATAGACATTGGTCATCCTTAACAACTGCATACACATAGACTTGGTTCATCCTTAAAAACTGCCACAGCACATATACATTGGTCATCCTTAACAACTGCACACACATAGACATGGTCATCCTTAACAACTGCACCAACATGAATTTGGTCATCCTTAACAACTGCAACCATAGACACTTGGTCATCCTTAACAACTGCACCAAATAGACCATTGTCATTCCTTAAAAACTGCACAAACATAGACATTGTGTCATCCTTAAAAACTGCACACACATAGACATTGGTCATCCTTAAAAACTGCACAAACAAGACATTGGTCATCCTTAAAACTCACCACCATAGACATTGGTCATCCAAAAACTGCACACAATAGACATTGGTCATCCTTAAAAACTGCACAACATAGACCTTGGTCTCCTAAAACTGAGCACACATAGACATTGGTCATCCTTAAAAACTGCACACAATAGACATGGTCATCCTTAAAAACGGCACACACACATAGAACATGGGTCATCCTTAAAACTGCACACACAAGACTTGGTCATCCTTAAAAACTGCACCACATAGACTTGGTCATCCTTAAAACTGCACACACATAGACATTGGTCATCCTTAAAACCTGCACAACATAGACATTGTCAGCCTTAAAAACTGCACACCACATAGACATTGGTCCTCCTTAAAACTGCACACACCATAGACATGGTCATCCTAAAAACTGCACCAATAGACATTGGTCATCCTTAACAACTGCACCAAATAGACATTGGTCACCTTAACAACTGCACCACGTAGACATTGGTCATCCTTAATAACTGCACACACATAGACATTGGTCATCCTTAAAAACTGCACACACATAGACATTGGTCAGCCTAAAAACTGCACACACATAGACATTGGTTCATCCTTAAAAAACTCCTCCATACACACTAGGCATTGGTCAGCCATAGAAATTGCACACATGTAGGTGTTTTCAGCCTTAAAAACTGCACACACATAGACATTGGTCATCCTTAAAAACTGCACACACATAGACATTGGTCAGCCTTAAAACTGCACACACATAGAACATTGGTATCCTTAAAACTCCAAACACATAGGATTGGTCACCATAGAAATTGCACACATGTAGGTGTTTCAGCCTAAAACTGCACACACATAGGCATTGGCATCCCTATAACGCACACATAGGTACTAGTCAGCCCTAAAAACTGCACACACATACGCATTGGTCAGCCCTATAAACTGCACACACATAGGCATTGGTCAGCACTATAAACTGCACACACATAGACATTGGTCAGCCCTATAAACTGCACACAACATAGGCATTGTTCAGCCCTATAAACTGCACACACATAGGCATTGGTCAGCCCTAAAAACTGCACACACATAGGCATTGGTCAGCACTATAAACTGCACACACATAGACATTGGTCATCCTTAACAACTGCATACACATAGACATTGGTCATCCTTAAAAACTGCACACACATAGACATTGGTCATCCTTAAAAACTGCACACACATAGACATTGGCATCCTTAAAAACTGCTACACATAGACATTGGTCATCCTTAAAAACTGCACACACATAGGCATTGGTCATCCTTAAAAACTGCACACACATAGACATTGGTCATCCTTACAACTGCACACACATAGGCATTGGTCATCCTTAAAAACTGCACAAACATAGACATTGTTCATCCTTAACAACTGCACAAACATAGACATTGGTCATCCTTAACAACTGCACAAACATAGACATTGGTCATCCTTAAAAACTGCATACACATAGAGCATTGGTCATCCTAAAACAACTTGCACACCACATAGGCATTGGTCATCCTAACAACTGCACACACATGACATTGGTCACTTAACAACTGCCACACATAGACATTGGTCATCCTAATAACGCCACACACATAGACATTGGTCAGCCTATACAACTGCACAACATAGACATTGGTCATCCTTAACAAACTGCACACAAGCATTGGTCATCCTTAAAAACTGCACACACCATAGGCATTGGTCATCCTTTAAAACTGCACACACATAGGCAGGTTCATCCTTAAAAACTGCAAACACATAGGACATTGGTCATCCTTAAAAAACGTTGCACACACATAGACATTGGTCATCCTTAAAACTGCACACACATAGAATTGGTCATCCTTAAAAACTGGCACACACATACATTGATCAAAATAAATGCTTGTCAGCCTTAACAACTGCACAAACAAGACATTTGTCATCCTTAAAAAAACTGCACACACAAGGCATTGGCATCAAACTGCAAAAACCTGTCATCTTCATCACACACATAGACATTGGTCATCCTTAACAAAACGCACACACATAGGACATGGTCATCCTTAAAAACGCACACACATAGACATGGTCATCCTTAAAAATGCACACACATAGACATTGGTTCATCCTAAAAACTGCACACACATAGGGCATGGTCATCCTTAATAAACTACACAATAGAATGGGTCATCCTTAATAACTGCACACACATAGACATTGGTATCCTTAAACAACTGCACCACAAGGCATTGGTCATCCCTTAACACCTGCACACACATAGGCATGGTATCCTTTAAAAACTGCACCCACATAGCATTGGTCATCTAAGGAACTGCCAACATAGACATTGGTCATCCTTAATAACTGCACACACATAGACATGGTCACCTTAACAACTGCACACACATAGACATTGGTCATCCTTAACAAAACACTGCACACACATAGACATTGGTCATCCTTAATAACTGCACACACATAGACATTGGTTCATCCTTAACACTGCACACACATAGGCATTGGTCATCCTTCATAAATGCACACACATAGGACATGTCATCTTTTAAAAAACTTCACACACATAGCATTGTCATCCTTAATAAACTGCAACACACATGAGACATTGGCAGCCTTAACAACTGCACACAATAGGCATTGGTCATCATTAAAAAACTGCACAAAATAGGGACATTGGTCAGCCTTCATAACTGAACACACATAGACATTGGTCACCTTAACAACTGCACACAAATATGACATGGTCATCCTAAACTGCACACACATAAACAGGAATTGGTCATCTTATAAAAACTGCACAAACATATAGACATGGTCATCTAATAAATGCACCACCACTAGGACATGGTTCTCATAATAAATGCACACAAACTAGGCAGGGTCTCCTAAAAAACTGCACAAACATAGACATTGGTCATCCTTAAAACTGCACACACATAGACATGGTCATCCTTACTACCTGCACCACACCATAGACATTGTCATCCTTAATAACTGCACACACATAGGCATGGTCAGCCTTTAAAAAACTGCACACACATAGACATTTGTCATCCTTAATAACTGCACCACACATAGACATTGGTCATCCGTAATAAGCTGAAACACATAGCATTGGTCAGCCTTAAAAACTGCACACACTAGGACCTTGGTCATTCTTAATAACTGCCACCACCATAGACATTGGTCAGCCTTTAAAAACTGCACACACATTAGACATTGGTCATCCTTAAAACTGCAACACACATAGGCAGTGGTCAGCCTTAAAAACTGCACACACATAGACATTGGTCATCTTAATACTGCACACACAAGAACATTGGTCATCATTATAACTGCACACACATAGCATTGGTCAGCCTAAAAACTGCACAAACATAGACATGGTCATCATTAAAAACCTGCACACACATAGACAGGGTCATCAGTAAATAATGCACAAACATAGACATTGGTCATCCTTAAACAACTGCACACACATAGACATTGGTCACTTAAAAAATGCAAACACATAGACATTGGTCATCCTAATAACTGCACACACATAGACATTGGTCATCCTTAAATAATGCACACACTAGAATTGGTCATCCTTAATAACTGCACACACATAGGACATTGGTCAGCTTAACAATGCAACACACATAGGCATTGGTCATCCTAAAAAAAATGCACAAACATAGGACATTGGTTCATCCAAAAACTGCACAACATAGACATTGGTCATCCTTAACAAAACTGCACAAACATGGACTTGGTCAGCCTTAATAACTGCACACACATAGACAAATTGGTCATCGCTTAACACACTGCACACAAATAGACATTGGTCATCCTTAAAAACTGCACAAACATAGACATGGTATCCTTAATAATGCACAACACATAGACATTGGTCATCCTTAACAACTGCACACCATAGGCATTGGTCACCTTAAAAACTGCAACCAAACATTAGACATTGGTCATCCTTAATAACTGCACACACATAGAATTGGTCATCCTAATAACTGCCACACAAATAGGGACATTGTCATCCTTAATAACTGAACACACATAAGGCATTGGTCGATCCTTAATAACTGCACAACCATAGACATTGGTCATCCTTAATAACTGCACACACATAGACATTGGTCATCCTTAATAACTGCACACACATAGGCATTGGCTCCGTAACACATGCCCACACATAGACATTGGTCATCCTTAATAACTGCACACACATAGACATTGGTCATCCTTAATAACTGCACACACATAGACATTGGTCATCCTTAATAACTGCACACACATAGACATTGGTCATCCTTAAAAACTGACCACTAGACATGGTCATCCTTTAATAACTGCACACACATAGACATTGGTAATCCTTAATACTGCACACACATAGGACAATTGGTCATCCTTAATAAATGCACACACATAGGCATTGGTCATTCCTTAAAAACCTGCCAAAACAGAGACATTGGTTCCTCTATAACAACTGCACCACACATAGCATTGTATCCTTAACAACTGCACAACAAGACATTGGTCATCCCTTAAACAACATGCACACACATAGGCATGGTTCATCCTTAAAAAACGCACAAACCATAGACATGGTCATCCTAAAAACTGCACACAATGACATTGGTCCTCCTTAAAAAACTGCACACACATAGGGCATTGGTCATCCTTAAAAACTGCACACCCCATAGACATTGGTCATCCGTTAACAACTGCACAAACATAGACATTGGTCATCCTTAAACAACGGCACACACATAAGGCATTGGTCATCCTTAAAAACTGCACAAACAAGAACATTGGTCATTCCTTAAAAACTGCACACACATTAGACATTGGTTCATCCTTAAAATGCACAACACCATAGACATTGGTCATCCTAACAATGCACCACACATAAGACATTGGTCATCCTTAACAAACTGCCACAACATGGACATTGGTCATCCTTACCAAACTGCACACACATTTCGGACATCTGTCATCCTAAAACTGCACACACAAGGCATGGTCATACTAAAAAAAATGCACAAAACATAGACATTGGTATCCTTAAGAACTGCACCACACATTAGGAAATTGGTCCTTAAACAACCTGCACACCACTGAGGCATTGGTCATACTTTAAAAATGCACAAACAGAGGGAAATTGGTCATCATTAATAACTGAACAAACATAGGACATGCGTCAGCCTTAATAACTGCACACACATTAGGACATGGTATCCTAACCAAACTGCACACCACATAGGCATTGTTCATCCTTAAAAACTTGCACAAACATAGACATTGGCATCCTTAATAACTGCACCACACATAGGACATGGTCATCTAACCAACTGCACACACACATAGGCATTTGGTCATCCTTAAAAAACTGCACAAACATAGACATTGGTCATCTAATAAATGCACACACATAGACATGGTCATCCTTAAACAACTGCACAAACAATTTAGACATTGGTCATCTTTAATTAAACTGCAGAATAACATTTAGACATGCGTTCTAAATGCAAAATAGCATTGGTTCTCCTTAAAAAACTGCACACACATAGAGCATGGTCAAATCCTTAAAATAAAGACTGCAACCAAAATAGACATTGGTTCAGTCCATATAACAACTACATGTCATCCTACAATTATCCAGCATTGGCATGTATCTTAAACAAACTGCACCACAAATAGCATTTGGTCATCCTTAAAACTGCACACACATAGCATTGGTTCTCCTTAAAAAACTGCACAACATAGACATTGGTCACCTTAAGAAACTGCCACACACATAGGCATTGGTCCATCCTTACAACACGGCACAACATAGACATTGGTCATCCTAAAAACTGCCACACACATAGGCATTGGTGCTATCCTAACAACTTGCCAACCACACACATAGGATTGGTCATCCTTAAAAACCTTGCACCACCATAGACATTGGTCATCCTTAAATAACTGCACACACAAGACAGTGGTCATCCTTAACAACTGCACACACATAGACATGGGCATCCTTAAAAAACTGCACAACAACATTTAGGACATTGTCATCCTTAAAAAAACTGCACACACATTAGGACTTGGTACATCCTAACAACTGCACACACATAGACATGGGCATCTTAACCTAACGCACACACATTAGACATTGGTCATTCCTTTAAAAATGCAAACATGACATGTCAACTAATAATGCCCACAATAGCTGATCATCCTAAACAACTGCATACCACATTAGACATTGGTCATCCTTAAAAAAACTGCAAAACATAGACATGGTCATCCTTGAAAACTCACACCACATAGACAGGCTCCAACCACAACATAGGACATTGGTTCATCCTTATAAAACTGCACCACAAAGACATTGGTCATCATTTAACAAACTGAACAAACATAGGAACATGGTTCATCTTACAAACTGCACACAATATAGACATTTGTCATCATGAACAAACTGCACACACATTAGACATGGTCATCCTTAACAACTGCACCAAACATAGACATGGTCATGCCCTTAACTCAAAACCATTGACAGATTTAACAATGCAACATTGGCATCCTTAAAAAACTGCACACAACATAGACATTGGTCATCCTTACTGACACACATGGACATCCCCTAAACCAACACATAGGTAGACATTGGTCATTCCTAAAAAAACTGGCACACACATAGACATGGTATCCTTAAAAACGTCACACCACATAGACATGGTTCATGACCTTACAAAACATAACATTGGCATCAAAAAACATAGCCCCACACATATTGGTCATCCTTAAACAACCTGCACACCCAAACATAGACATTGGTCATCCGTTAAAAAATGGAAACACACTAGACATTGGTCATCCTTTAAAAAACTTGCCAATAACATAGACATTGGTCAGCCTTAAAAAAACTGCACACACTAGACATTGGTCATCCTAAACAACTGCACCCCACATAGACATTGGTCATCCTTAAAAACTGACACACATAGACATTGGTCATCCTTAACAACTGCCACAACACATAGACATTGGTCATCCTTAAAAAACTGCAACAACATAGACATTGGTAATCCTTAAAAACTGCACAAACATAGACATTGGTCATCCTTAAAAAACTGCACACACATAGACATTGGTCATCCTTAAAAACTGCACACACATAGACATTGGTCATCCTTAAAAAACTGCACACACATAGACATTGGTCATCCTTAAAAACTGCACAACATAGGCATTGGTCATCCTTAAAAACTGCACCACACATAGAACTTGGTCATCTAACAACTGCACACACATAGCATTGGTCATCCTTAAACAACCTGCAACACATAGACATTGGTCATCCTTAAAAACGCACACAACAAGCACATTGGTCATCCTTTAACAAAACGCACACACATAGACATTGGTTCATCCTAACAACTGCACACACCATAGGCATTGGTCATCTCGTTAAAAACTGCACAAACATAGACATTGGTCATCCTTAAAAACTGCACAACATAGACATTGGTCATCCTAAAAACTGCACAAACATAGAGACATTGGTCATCCTTAACAACTGCACACACATAGACATTGGTCATCCTTAAAAAACTGCACACACATAGAGCATTGGTCATCCTTAAAAACTGCACAAACATAGACATTGGTCATCCTTAATAACTGCACACACAATAGGACATTGGTCATCCTTAAAAACTGCAACACACATAGCATGGTCACTCTAACAACGCACACACATAGATTGGTCATTCCTTAATAAAACTGGCACACACACATAGACATTGGTCATCCTTAAAAAACTGCACACAACATAGACATTGGTCATCCTTAAAAAACTGGCACCAAACATAGACTTGGTCATTCCTTAAAAACTGCACAAACATAGACATTGGTCATCCTTAAACAAATGCACACACATAGAACATTGTCATCCTAATAACTGCCCAAACATAAGACATTGGTCATCCTTAAAAAACTGCACACACATAGACATTGGTCATCCTTAAAAACTGACACACACATAGGAATTGGATCATCTTACTAACTGCACCAAACATAGACATTGGTCATCCTGTAAAAACTGCACACACATAGGACATTGGTCACCTTAAAACTGCCACAAACATAGAAATGTCATCCTTAAAAACTGCCACAACATAGGACATTGGGATCCTTAAAAAACTGCACACAACATAGACATTGGTCATCCTTAACACTGCCAAACATAGACATGTCACCTTAAATAAACTGCACAAAACATAGACATTGGTCATCCTTAACAACTGCACACACATTAGCATTGGGTCACCTAAAAACTGCACAACATAGACCTTGTATCCTTAAAAACTGCACACACATAGCATGGTCATCCTAAAAATGCACAAACATAGATTGGTCATCCTTAAAAATGCACAAACAGGTCATTTGGACATCCTCTAACAAAACTGCAACACATAGACATTGGTCATCCTTAAAAACTGCACACACATAGACATGTGGTCATCTTAACAACTGCACCAACACATAGAAATTGGTCATCCATTAAAAAATGACACCCACATAGACATTGGTCATCCTTAACAACTGACACACACATAGACATTGGTCATCCTTAACAAACTGACCACACCCATTAGACATTGGTCATCCTTAAAAACTGCACACACAAGACATTGGTCATCCTTAACAAACTGCACACACATAGACATGGTCATCCATAAACAACTTGCACACACATAGACATTGGTAATCCTTAAACTGCACACACATAGACATGTCACGTAACAATGCCAAACATACATTGGTCATCCTTCAAAACTGCACAACATAGAACTGGTCATCCTTAACCCACAACATAGGAATGGTCTCCAAAATCACAAACATAGACATGGTCAGCCTAAAATACTGCCACACAACGTGACATTGGTCATCCTTAACAAACTGCACAACATAGAAATTGGTCATCCTTAAAAACTGAACACACATAGACATTGGTCATCCTTAAAAACTGCACAACACATAGACATTGGTCTCCTTAAAAATGCACACACATAGACATTGGTCATCCTTAAAACTGCACACACATAGGCATGGTCATCCTCTAACAACGCACACACATAGACATGTCATCCTAACAATGCACACATAGGCATTGGTTCATCCGGAACAACTGCACACACATAGCATTGGTATCCTTAAAACTGCCAACACCATAAACATTGGTCATCCTTAAAAACGCAAACATAGACATTGGTCATCCTTCGCAACAACTGCACACACATAGACATTGGTTCATCCTAATAAACTGCACACACATAGACATTGGTCATCTATAAAAACTGCCACCCAAATAGAATGGTCATCCTTAACAAACTGCACACACATAGACATTGGTCATTCCTTAAAAAAACTGCACACACATAGACATTGGTCATCTTTAAAAATGCACACAAAACAAGACATTGGTCATCCTTAATAACTGCACACACATAGACATTGGTCATCCTTAACAACTGCACACACATAGACATTGGTCATCCTTAAAAAATGCACAAACATAGCAGGTTCATCCTTATAACAACTGCACACACATAGACATTGGTCATCCTTAAAAATGCACAACATAGACATTGGTCATCCTAAAAATGCACACACAAGACAGGGTCATCCTAAAATACAAATAGACATTGGTCCCTTAACAATGCAACATAAGACATTGGTCATTCCTTAACAACTGCACCACACTAGACATTGGGTCATCCTTAAACAACTGCACACACATAGAATTGGGTCATCCTTAAAAAAACACTGCCAACACAACATAGACATTGGTAATCCAAAAACTGCACCACATAGACATTGTCATCCTTAAAAAACTGCACAAACATATGGACATTGCGTCATCCTTAAAACTGCACACACATAGACATTGGTCATCCTTAAAACTGCACACAATAGACATTGGTCATCCTTAAAAACTGCACAACACATAGGACATTGGTTCATCCTTAATAAAAACTGCACAAAATAGACATGGTCATCCTTAACAACTGCACAAACATAGACAGGGTCATCCTTAAAAAACTGCACCAACATAGACATTGGTCATCCTTAAAAACTGCACCACACATAGACATGGTCATCCTTAAAAACTGCACACACCTAGACATTGGTCATCCTTAAAAAACTGCACAAACATAGACATTGTCATCCTTAAAAAACTGCACACAACATAGGACATTGGTATCCTTAAAAAAACTGCACACATATAGACATTGGTTCACTCTTAAAACTGCACACAACATAGACATTGGTCATCCTTAAAAAACAACTGCACACACATAGACATGGTTCACTTGACTATTAAAACTGCACACACATAGGCATGGTCATCCTTAATAACTGCACCACACATAGAACATTGGTCATCCTTAATAACTGCACACACATAGGCATTGGTATGCATCCTTTAAAAACTGCCACAAACATAGACATTGGTCATCCTTAAAAAATGCACAAAACTAGGAACATTGGTCATCCTTAAATAACTGTTACACAACACAAAATAGACATTGGTCATCATTAACAACTGGCACCACAACACATAGGACATTGGTCATCCTTAAAAACACTGCACACACATAGGACATTGGTCATCCGAAACAACTGCACACACATAGGACATGGTGCAGCCTAAAACTGCGCACACACATAGGCATTGGTCATCCTATAAAACTGCACACACATAGGCATGGTCACCTCTTAAAAACTGGCACACACATAGGCATTGGTCAGCCTTAACAACGCACAACACATAGGCATTGGTCATCCTAATAACTGCACCACACATAGGCATGGTCCTCCTTAAAAAAGCACACACATAACATAGCATTGGTCACCCTTAAAACTGCACACACATAGGCATTGGTCATCTAAAAACTGCACACACATAGCAATTGGTCATCCTGAATAACTGCACACAACATAGACATTGGTCTCCTTAACAACTGACACCACACATAGACATTGGTCATCCTTTTACAACTTGCACAAACATAGACATTGCGTCATCCTTAGCAACTGACACACCATCCATAGGCATTGGTCATTCCCTCCCAAAACGCAACAACATACGACTGGTTCATCCTTTACAAAAAGCACAAGCAGGCATAGTGGTCATCCTAACAACTGCGCCACAATAGCAATTGAGAACAAGTAAGGGTTCATAACTCACAACAGAGCTACAACATAGGATGGTCAGCCTTAAACAACTGCCACAAATCATGAGGCAAGTTGGAGCTCCTTTAATCCTTTGACAACGAGAGACATGGCTAACAACCACACACATAGACTTGTGTCAGTCTTAAACAACTGCATCAAACATTAGCCTTGGTCATCCTTAAAAACTGCACACACACTAGGCATTGGTCACTGCCTTAAACAAACCGCACACACATAGGACATTGGTCATCCTTAAAAAAGCTGCACACACATAGCCATTGGTCACCTTAACAAAACTGCACAACTAGACATTGGTCACCATTAAACTGACACCAGCTTAGACACGATCCATGACAAAACTTGGTCCACAAAATAAGCAACATAGACATGTGGCGTTCATCTTAAAACAATGCGAACCACACATAGGCATTGGTCATCCTTTACATGAAATGCACCACAAAACATAGACATTGGTCCATCCTTAAAACTGCACCACACATAGACATTGGTCATCACTTAAAACTGCACACACAAGACATTGGTCATCCTTACAAATTGCCACAAACATAGACAAGGTCATCCTTAAAAGCTGCACACACATAGATCATGGTCATCCCTTAACAAATGACCACACATAGACATTGGTCATCCTAAAAAACTGCACACACATTAGACATTGGTCATCCTTAACAACTGCACACAAACATACGAAGACAACATAGCATTGGTCCATCCTTAACAAACTGCACACACATAGACATGTCATCGCTTTTAAAAACTGCACACACAAGACATGGTACCTTAAAACTTGCAAACACATAGACATTGGTCACCTTCTAAAAACTGCACACACATAGACATTGGTCATCGTTATACAACTGCACACAACATGACATGGCATCATTAAAAACTGCACAAACATAGACATTGGATCAAACTGCACCTAGCATGGCATTAAAACGCCACACCATAGGACATTATCAAAACCACATAGAATGGTCATCCTTAAACAACTGCACACAAATAGGACTATGTGTCAGCCTTAAAAACTGACACAAACATTAGACCATGTGTCATCCAGTAAAAACTGGCACACAACATAGACATGTATCGTTAAAACTGCACACACAGATAATTGGATCCTTAACAACTGCACCAAACATAGACATTGGTATCCTGTAAAAAACTGCACACAACATAGCGATTGGTCAGCCTTAATAATGCCCACACTAGACATGGTATCATATAACAACTGCACACACATAGACATGTGAGCATCTTAAAAAATGCCACACATAGACATGGTCATCCTTAAAAACTGACACACACATAGCATTGGTATCCTATAACAAACTGCACAACATAGGCATGGTAAGTCCTAAAACTGCACACACCAGCATTGGTTCATCCTTAAAAATGCACACACATAGCATTGGTCAATCCTAAAATGCACACACGATAGAGCATTGGTCATCCTTAATCACAACATGTTGGTCACAAAACTTGAACACAATTAGACATTGGTCATGCCTTAAAACTGCAACACAAGACATTGGTCATCCATAAGAAACTGCCACAACATAGGACATGGTAATCCTTAAAAACCCTGCACACACATAGACTTGGTCATTCAGACTTAACAACATGCACAACAACTAGACATGGTCATCCTTAAAACTTTGCAAAACATAGAAATTGGTACCACCTTAACAACGTTCACACACATGAGACATTGGTTATCCTTAATAACTGCACACAACATAGACCATTGAGTCATCATTAAAACTTGAACACACCATAGGACTTGGTATCCTAAAATCACGCATCACAAATAGGCATTTGGTCATCCTTGAACAACTGCACACACATAGGCATTGGGTCACTTTAAACAATGCACACAATAGCATTGGTCAGCCTTAAACTACACACAAGAAATGTCGACTAAAAAGTAACATGGCTGGTCAGCAGAATTGCAGTGTCAGGCATAAAAACTGCAAAAATAGGACATTGGTCACCTATAACTACCATTACACGTGCCTTACTGCAAACATAGGCATTGGTCACCTATACAACTGCACCACACGGACATGCCGCCATAATGCCTGCACAACTGAATTCAGCCCTTAACAACTGACAACATATTGGAATGGTCATCCTTACTGAAAACATAGGCAGCGCCCTAAACTCAAACATAGACAATTGGTCAGCCTTATATAACCTGCAACACACAGCATTGGTCATCCTTATAAACTGCCCCCACCCCCCCCCACACTAGGCATGGTCAGCCTTAGAAACTGCCACACATTTAGGCATTGGTAGATCTAACACTGCACAAACATAGGCTAGTGGTAGCGCCTATAACAACGGCACACACATATAGCATTGGTCACCTATACAAACCTGACACACATTAGACAGTGGTCATCCTTAAACAACTGCCACCCACATAGAAATGGTCATCCTAAAAATGCCAAACATAGACTGGTCATCCTTAACAACTGCCACAAACATATAGACATTGGTCATCTCTAACAAATGCACCCACCAACATAGGCATTGGTCAGCCTTAAAAACTGCACACACATAGGCATTGGTCAGCCTTAAAAACTGCACACACATAGACATTGGTCATCCTTAAAAACTCCATACACATAGGCATTGGTCAGCCATAGAAATTGCACACATGTAGGTGTTTTCAGCCTTAAAAACTGCACACACATAGGCATTAGTCATCCCTATAAACTGCACACACATAGGCACTTGTCAGCCCTATAAACTGCACACACATAGACATTGGTCAGCCCTATAAACTGCACACACATAGACATTGGTCAGCCCTATAAACTGCACACACATAGGCATTGGTCAGCCC
>JAACNH010002995.1:0-32774 GCA_019447015.1 Hymenochirus boettgeri | reverse complement strand
CCTGGATCAATCAGAACCAGTCCAGTTGGATCTAACTGAATTCCACAAATATACCATGACCTGGATCAATCAGAACCAGTCCAGTTGGATCTAACTGAATTCCACAGATATACCATGATCTGGATCAATCAGAACCAGTCCAGTTGGATCTAACTGAATTCCACAGATATAGCATGACCTGGATCAATCAGAACCAGTCCAGTTGGATCTAACTGAATTCCACAGATATACCATGACCTGAATGAATCAGAACCTGTCCATGTGATCTAAATACATAACACAGAGATGCCATGACCTGGATGAATGAGAACCATCCATCTTATCTAACTGAATACCACAGATATACCATGACCTGGATGAAGGAGAACAAGACCAGTTGATCTAACTGAATACCAAAGATAAATCATGACTTGGATGAATGAGAACCAGTCCGGGTGACCTAACTGAATACCACCGATATACCATGACCTGGATGAATGAGAACCAGTCCAGTTGATTTAATTTAATACAACGGATATATTATGACTTGGATGAATGAGAACCAGTCCATGGGATCAAACTGGATACCACATACAAACAATGAGCTGGATGAATGAGAACCAGTCCAATTAATTTAATTGAATACCACAGATATACCATGACCTGAATGAACAAGAACCAGTCCAGTTAATCTAACTGAATACCAAAGATAAACCATGACCTGGATTAAAGGGCATGTCCACCCTGAAATTTAACTTTTGATATGTGGAAGGGCATGCTCCCCCAGCCCCAACTGCATTAATATAATTGTTAGAAAGTCCCCCGATTCTTACCTGCCCTCTCTCCTCCGCTGCAGTGTTCAGGCCCTCTGCTTGCATGGAATTGAAAGCAGGGGGCGGGACCGGCAGCCGCGTCCGTGATTGGCTGAGAGGCAGGGAGGGCTGCACTGAGCATGCCTCAACCTTGATGAGGTTGAGGAAGTCTCAGGCACAGCATGAGTCACACACTGCTACTACACAGCAGTTTCCTGGACTTTGGAGGGGCACAGCAGGGGAACTATTTTGAGCAGGAATGTAAGGTAAGGATTGTTTTAAACTACTTGATGTGGCCAGTAAGGGGTTAAATTTTAGTTTTGGGGATGGACATGCCCTTTAATGAAAACCTTCATAAAGCTATTCTACTTTTGTTAGCTCTACAGTATCTTACATTGTTATGGAATGAAATTTTTTTTGAATACATTTTTGGTAAGATATCATGAATGACCTTACCAAAAGAATATACTGTAACAGAAATAAACTAAATATTGTTGGAGATAAGGAAACCTGTGCAAGCACAGGGAGAAAATACAAGGGAGGCAATGCAATAAAGGTCACTAAATGGCCAAATTAGTGTAAAACCCACGCTACCTGCATGTATTATTGGGTTAATATGGGTTTTGCACCAACTTTGCATTGTCTGTGTGATTTCCGTAATGTTTTGGAAATTGCATGGTGCACCTGATGTTAAACACTTTTAACACAATGTAGTGCAAAACTTGTTTTATTGATAGAGGATTAAGCCAGCCCAGCTTACAGTACCTGATCCTGTGATACAGGAAGGTAGAGCAGGGTTTACATATTGCAACTGTTTGCAGATGTGTCAGAGGTAGAGATAAAGAAACTGTCATTCTGCAAAACTTATTAATATTCAAAAAATCTGATTCGAACCTTTATTGAAGCGGAATGTTTCAAACACTATTTTGATTAGAATTTCGAGCACAGTAATCAACTTTTAAACTATTTCCAATTTATAAAATTTGTCAGATCTGCAGATTTTCCTAACCAGTACTCATCTTAAGTCAAAGGGAGGATTCAAAGTCAGGACTTTACAAGCGTTACAAGCAATCAGCATTACAAGCAATCAGTGCTAACCACTGAGCCACAGAGCTGCCATGAATTCTGGGAAAATTACCTTAGGTGGCACTCACTCCATCAATGTATATCTCTACGGCTGCAGGGTCTTAATTTTAGGAGTGTGTTCACATAGTTGGATGCTGGTAAGCATGGTAGCACCAGGGTTGGATTTCCTCAGGTCAGTTAGAAGTTTCTAAAAGAAAATGACATGAGTAATCACCTGCATTGAGCTTCCCCGTTTCCAAACACAATAAATAAAATAATTACAATATTCAGTCTGCTGGGATTTACACTAATTGGATGCATCTACCATTACTTCACTATAATAGAAAATCCAGACTAACAGTTCATACGTTTTGCTAACGTGTAGGTTGCATCTAATGATCCAAAAGCAGCAAAACACAGAATATAGATCAATTATTTTTATTTTTCCGATTTTGCTGTTTCCAATTTGAGTCGTAATGTGAAAGTTAACAAATGTCATTCACATCATTAAAAGATAATAGTGTTTCTGTAACTATACACAAGGGGGTTGGATTTTAGAGGGGATGTTCTTAATCAGGGGGAAAAATGGTGTTCTTGCTTTTGTGTGTGTGTGTGTCGATATTCACAACAGCTAAATAACCACTTAGTGTGAAATGTATTAAACTGTTATACACAATAGGGGGTGGTTTTCTGTTATATAGTGATGTGCTGTATATAACACTGCTCCAAAACTTTTTTCTCATTGTTTGAAATTACAGCATTTACAGAGAAAGTCCTATCACTCCAAAAGTAAAAATATAATATGTTCCCCATCCCTGACCTCTTGCTAGGATCTTTAGCTGCCTGCCAGCACACTTTCTGCAACATTTAAGAGATTCAGCAGAGAAAAGAAAGAAGGGGGAAGGAGGGAGAGATATATAAGCAGACTAGTTAGGATGTGCAGAACTTATAAGTGTCGCAGACACTACAAGAAGGCAGTGAGTAAGGAAGGTGGGGGGGCGTGCATGCCCGATAATGCACACTATAGTTACTCTGATCCAGGAAGCAGTCGGGACCTATCACTGCTGCAGCAGAGGATCATGAGTAAGGTAAGTTTTTTCGTTCTTCGTCCGTCACTCCTGGTGAATTGATTGAAGAACAGAAGATACGGCATAACTCCTTAACCTCCCGGTCTTCAATCAATAAGTTGAAATAGCAGTTGGGGTTAGGGGCAAATGAATAACAAGTGAACCAATTTTGTAAGGGTGGACCTTCCCTTTTAAATAAGAAATTGTGGTTGCTTTTCATTTTCATTTTTAATCACAGATTTTTCTTTACAAGGAGATGAAAAGTAGCTTATTGGAACCATCCTCCCGCTGTCTCTGGATGAACTTTCAATGAAAGTGTTGAAGAAAAGTGTAAGACAGTAAACATTTTACTAACATTATACAAATGTAAATTTGGCTTACATTTTCTTAGGATACAAACCTATCCCTAATACAAGGACAGTAATTACAAATGAGCAATGCCATTTAATAATGTTGCAATTTTTAAATTAATGATGACAATCTGGCATGACATTATTTTAAACTGCGTGGGAAATGTTCCTTTCTAATGTAGGGTTTGTGTTTTATTTCCCAGCATCCTAGTATTGCACAGTTTGTTCACTGACCATTGTAATCTTTGCACATGCCCAATTCTAAATGTCAGGAGGTGGGGCCAAATGCACAGTGCACAGTTTTCTTATCTAAAGATGGATGAACTCCATCCATTCCCCTTGCAGATTCGTGGATTCGCCAGTCTGCCAGCCAACCCCCAATCAGCTTAAAAAATATAGGGCTTCATTTACCCACTTGCAATGTGGGGTTAACTGATATTGAATAGTTTTATATCGCAAGTTTAAAACCTTCATTATGCCAGCTGTGTTTGGTTTTTCAAAAGATGAAACCGGAGCACTGTATTTACACTGGTGTACGCTACTACTTTTAGTGCTAATATTTAACACCATTTTATGGCTGGCATTAAAGTTATTCTGGGGTTAAACCCCTTTTGGGATTTACATCCATGCACAAATCCATGTTTACCAAGAGCAATGCAGTTTGTGCACTAATTCACCTCCCATTGACGTTAATACTTTGGCTGGATAAAGTTTCAGTTGAAAATTCACCAGTGAAACACATTTATGGTGTTTGACCCATTTCTAATCCTTTTATTACCCAATATTCCTGATACAATATACAAGAGTAGTCATTAATTTAATAGTGGGTTATATCCTTATAATAATCACTTTACTATGTCATAGACTGCAAATAAACTACTACTATGTCAGAATGGTTTTAAAAAGAATGTAAATATTTCAAACTTCAAACTTTTACTTTTATTATACTTTTATTTTAGTGTGGGTTACATTATACTTTATATTATACCTTCAGTACTGTCTTTCAATCTGTTTTTATTTTCCGGACCACAAACCTTCCTTTGCACAATGAGTTCCATTACAGCGTATAATAAACTGTGATCCAATTAAAACACCCCGTCAGAGGTGTCACACATCCTTATTTCTTTACTTCTCAAATTGTTCTTTTGATTTCTATAGAGGGGCATTTAGTGAATGGCATTAGGTGTTAAAAAATACAATGATGCACAAAAAGTGCTAGTTGCGTAGGCACTAAAGATCTCAAATTAGCAACAACACGCAATTCTGGGACATTGCACATCCAAATTAAGATATCATTTATAGCAGCTTTAACTTGTGTACATCACAGCTTGGTGACATCAGTTACATTTAGCAGACCAACAATATCTATTTTAAGGAGGTGTTTTAGGCAAGCATGAATGGATATATTTATATGCACACGCACACTTAACCAGTTAAAAGTTTTAAGACCCAGAGAAGCTACAAAGTTAAATGTCCATTAATACATATATGTTTGTGTTTAGTTCTTATATAGCACTGCATGTATTCCACATTCCTTCACCCTTAAAGGAATAGTTCAATCACTTGACCAGGATCTAGAATTGACGCCCGCTTCCTGGTTTAGTAAACTATAGCTCGCATTATTACACATGCACACTATAGCGAAACTAAACCAGGAAGCGGTCGGGACTTGACAACTGAACCATGGTGGATCGTGCTTAAGGTAAATATACTCACCCTGGATCCTGGATCCTGGTCAAGTGATTGAAGAACGGAAGGTAAAGAATAGGTTCTTTATCTCCCGGTCTTCAATCACTGCTTTAAAGGAATAGTTCACTTTTTGTGTGAACCATTCCTTTAAAGGGACAGTTCAGTGGAAATTATCAATATTTGTTAAATAGTTAGTTTGTGTAATGCCTTCTTAGTTATTCTACATATTTTCTCCCATTTTGAAAAATAATTTGATTTCATACCCTTTGCTGTTCACTGCTGTCGACATTAGTGAGCTGCCCTTTCAAGTTCTAATGGTCCTTCTTCTTCCAAGGATGCACCACTTCCTTGGAATGTTCCTAACAGTAATTTCTACTGATTGGCTGTAGGATGGGTCAAAGATGCTCAGATCTCTAGTGAGCAACTGAATCAACCCATGTGTGTTATCAGGTACACAGATTGTGCACAGGGTCATATGTCAATAGATAAAGCAATAGGAAATGCATCTGCTCTATATTAAAAAATATATTTGTGTTCATACATAACCTGGATCCCGACTGGGGAGAACAGATATCTCAACCCACTGTCATTAGTTCCAAGCCATTAAACATATGCAGTAATTCAAGGATTAAAAAAATTGAAAATTGAAATAAAGAACTGCAAACATTCATCTCTTTATTCCAAATATTTCCTCCCCATGATTAAATAACAATATATCGATCCCTACTTAGAGTGCAATGAGCATCCTATTCAGCTAGGAGACACATATTTATTTCCAAATAAACAGATTAGGGGTGTAAATGGATGTTCCCTTTTAATGCAATATACAATAAGCCTTAACTTGTACCCATTCATGCCTTCGGGCAAGTCTAATTAATCTGTAGTGTCAGAGCTGAAGCTTATCACACAGTAGTTTTAATAAATATCCTGCTTAACCGCAAGGCTGATGGCTAAAATGTAAGTAATTCACTGTATGAGAAAAGCAAATTTTAAACACGGGCGTATGGGACTTGTTGTGGGTCCCATGTTGTGGTTCTGTTTCATAGTAAAATAATATAGGATCTTTCAGTGGATTATATAATAACCTATATAATAAAACCCTAAATGTGCGTACTGTATGGTATTACTGTCCATTTAAAGGGCAACTAATGCCCCAAAACAATACAGAATCAAGAGGATGGTATCTATTGTTTAATTGATTGCCTTCTGATTCTGTATTGTTTTGAGGCTTTAGTTAATAATTAGTAATAGCCAAATCTAGTATGGATATAACTGTATAGGACTACGGGAATTCTGCTGCCCATTTAAAGGACAACTAAAGCCTCAGAACAAAACAGAACTAGAAGGCAGTAGTGGTCATAATTTCTACCCTCGACTTTTACTCGAGTCAATCAGTTTTTACTAATTTTTCAGGTAAAAATAGGTACCTTACCTTATATTCGGTATTATCTGGTGATGATCATGTTAGTCTTAAAGGGCATGTCTACCTCTCACACTCAAAATTATACAAGAATATAATACTTACCAACTTTACCGGCATCCTGCTTCCTCCTCTGTTCTTATGGTCCTTCAGTAAAGGGCCTAACAGTGACATCACATCCATTGACATTTGGCTGCTTCCCCTGTTGAAGCACCTAAAAGCTTGTAAAGCCATCAGAGGAGGAGTAAAGCTTCAGGCCCAGGTGCCGGCTAAACAGAAGATAGTCATGAGTAACAGTGAAGAGTTAAATTGCCAACAAACAGATTTTACAGCTGAGTATTTAAATAACTCTGGTATGATTTACTTCATTGCTCACTTAAAATGTTTAGGGAGATGTAATATTGGGTAAAATGGACTTGAAGGATATCCACCGCTGGCTCCTCTAAGAGGTCTAATGTGTGCTATAGTTTAGTTAAAACCGGAAACTGTCTGGACCAGTTAGAGCAGCCAGCAGTGGATCGTGCTTGTGGTGGGTAAGTTTCAAGACTTCATTCCCGGTTCCTTTTAACATTAATTGAAGAGCATGAGGTAAGACCCACTACTACAAAACTTTTTTTCAGAGTTATTATCTGAGCTGTTGATTCTGAGAAATCATCATTTAAAATCACAGTATTTACAAGGAAAGACCTGTAACTTACTCCAGAGGCAGAAATTATAATATGTATGTGTTCCATAACTGACCTCTTACTAGGATCTTTGGCTGCCAGCACAGTCTCTATGACAATAAAGAGAATCAGCAGGGGAGATGTGTGAGCAGAGCAGTGTCCATGGTGAACCTGTGCAGAAGTTATAAGTGTCGCAGACACTACAAGAAGTCAGCCGATAAGGGTGTGTGGGACAATTAGGAGCACTCACTAAACATTAATAATTTAATGACAAAGCAAGCACAGATAAATATGTGAGTACCATCATTTTACTTCTCTCAAATTGTAGTTTCAGAAAATGTTAAGTTGTATGAGTGAGTATAGTGACCCTTTAAATCAATAGACGGAAAAAAATCACAGTTAAAGGGTCACTATACTCACTGAAACGACTGTACATTTTCTGAAACTCCAGTTTGAGACAAGTAAAATTGTGGTACTCACATATTTATCTGTGCTTGCTTTGTCATTAAATTATTAATGTTTAGTGAGTGCTCCTAATTGCCCCCACCCTCTCTTACTCACTGCCTTCTTGTAGTGTCTGCAACACTTATAAGTTCTGCACAGCCTCACCATGGACACTGCTCTGCTTACACATCTCCCCTGCCTCCCCCTGCCTTCTTTTCTCTGCTGATTCTCGTAAATATTGCAGAAAGTGTGCTGGCAGCCAGCCAAGGTCAAGCATGGGTCACATATTATAATTTCTGCTTCTGGAGTGACGGGTCTTTCCCTGTAAATGCTGTGATTTCAAATGATGATTTCTCAGAATCTGCAGCTCAGATTTAAAATCTGAAAAAAGTAAAGATACCCTTTAACTTGGAAGTGATAAGATGGATTCCTTAGCTAGAAGTGACAGGTGGTCACCGGGGGTCCCTAATATAATTAATGATAATGCATGATAATGTCCTAATAAAATATATAAGAATGATTTTAGTTACCAATGTTGATATTAAGAGAAGTTTCCAAGCCAGTGACTTGGAAACTTATACACAAATGGAAAGGTAAACATTTGGAGGCCATATATCCATTGGTACGCAATCACATACTTTTTTATGTATATCAATACATGGTGTTCCAATATCCTTTCTTGAATATTCTTGTTGTTCTTATGTATGTTCACTATGTGTTATGCAACTTTCCATAATGTAATTTTGCATACCACACTGCCGAAATGGTCCATCGGCTAGCGGACAGCTAAAGCACCGACGGAGGGTGCCTGAGACAGCACACTTATTGAATATATTCTACAAGTCTGTATCTAAATTTGTGGGAAGAGACACAATCCAAAAAATGGGTGGAATAAAAGAGAAGAAGAAATAGAAAGTAGAGAAATCTGGCTTTCAGGCCAATTTTATTATACATTCATACAGAAGTCCTTTAAACATTCATAGTGCTACAAAATAAATGCTAATGACTATTGGCTAAATAGGCAGTTTTTATTAAAATACAACAATCACTGTTTGTACCTAATAAGCACTAAAGGAAAATTGCAAAATTGAAGTTGCTAAAATGTTATGCACACGGTGCTTTGCTCTTATACAAGGCCTATGGCATGAAGGTAACATTTTCTACCCCTTAACTTTTTAGTGTGTTCCGGAACAGCATATTCCTATATATATATTTAGTGCAGAAGTAAAAGAAATCTACATAGAAAGGTGACCAGTCTGGATCATAATACGTCCCTAACTGCGCTCTAACAGCTAACACATAGTTCACTTTCTGCCATAGTTCTGAGAAATAAGAAGAGAAATGAATGATAATGAAGCAGAAATCGTGCACGCTGACTCTTATTAAAGTCCTAACTGCTGCAGGCTTTCTCTTTATTCACCTTACACCCACTTATAACCTATGAGTCACCAAATCCTTATTCCTTCATCTTTAACAAATGATTTAAACCCCTAAGCTTTATCGGAGAAATAACTTTGTATTATTTTTTATGGTGTTTTTGAAACTTTTGTGTTTGATACAGATAAAAAAAAAGATGAAAAATATCAAATCCAAAGAACAATAGATGGTCTACACTGCAATAGGAAACATAAGCCTCCCTACGATACAGTATGTATATATTGTATATATGTTTATTTATATAGCGCCACTTGGGGACACAGCGCTGTACAATATTAGAATACAAAATAAAACTGTACAAAGGGACAATAAAGAAATACATAAATATATAAATAAGTGTGTGCATCATAAAACATACAAGTGCTTGAAATATGTAACATGAAGCAAGAGATTCCTGCCCTGAAGAGCTTACAATCTAATTAGATGGGTAACATACAGATACATAGGAAAGGGTAGTGCCATAAAGTGCCATAGTAAAAACAGCAGTCCTATGCTGTGCTGTGCTCAGAGAGATAGGATGAGAGGTTTAATTTAAACTTGTTTATTGAGGTTTCTTGACATAGAGCGAGGGGAATAGAATTCCAGAGGACGGGAGCCATAAGAGAAAAAGGTTTAAGGCGAGAGAGTTAGTGTGAGTGGGAGGTCTGTATAAGAGATGGTTCTGTGATGAGCGGAGGGTACATTATACCATATTTGAGACGCGTCATAGAACTTGTAGTAACGCAGGAAGACTTAATCCTAAGCTATGATCTTACTTGTGAATGCCTCATATTTTGATTTTGAATAAGATTGAAAAACAAATAACCTTTCCCCCCCCCTCTTTCAAACCAAAATTTAATTCTGCAGACCCCGCAAGCTCTTGAAGACCATCACAATAGAAATGCCTCATTCCTGTCAATCTGCCTTTAGATTTATCCTGAATGAATAATGGCTAGTATTCATAAGCAGCTCTTAATCCAACTTTGCTCTTGACAGCAGTATGATCGATTTAGTGATCAAGATCATTTGATAGACAGTGCAAACTTTCTCCCGACCGTCTGAAAACTCAGTTGGTTATGAATGGTCATCTGTTGATCGTCCATTAGCTTAACAGGCAATTAGCTTGAATGTTTTTTAAGATATGTTTCTGAAAAAAACACAGTGAGGCTGAGGCCACACTGTAACACACCCAACCTTCTTGGAAATGGTCACACAAGCGTGCAAGGTAATCTGCCAGATTGCGTGTGTTTCGTAACTGACAATTGACTAGTTTTTGTTTTATGGGTGGACATTCCCTTTAACATCCCAATCTCTTGCATAGGCTGCAAATCCATGCAATTGCCAATGTGGCCCATATTGAATCTTGGGTACATGGGTCCTTCAGTAAGTTTGCAATACAGTTCCAACTTCTTAATATCAATTTTCTAAAGCACTACACATGGTTGAAATGTGTTGTTCTGGTGATTCCACAAATTAAGGAGCTATATTTTTATTCTATATTTGTAGTTTTATGTATATTGCATCATTGTTGCCAACCAATCCTCTACACCCTACAGTCTTTCAAGCATGGGGGCACCACAAACCCATGCAGCTTTGCCTTACCTCCCGTTCTTCAATCAATTCACCAGGAGCGACAGAAAAGAAAGAAGATATTTTCCTTACATGTGATTCTCTGCTGCAGCAATGGAAATTCCGACTGCTTCCTGTTCAAAGTAACTATAGCGCTCATTATCGTACAAGCGCGCTATAGTTACTCTGAACCGGGAAGCAGTCAGGACCTGTCACTGGTGCAGCGGTGTATCACATGTAAGGTAAATAAAATCTTACTCAATACATAAAGGAATAGTTAACTTTCTGAGTGAACTGTTCATTTAAATAAGAAGTAATTTAGTAACTGCTATAAATACCACTATTTTATACAGTAATTGCCCCTTACTGTGGCCTGTAGAATGAGCAGAGCAAGATTTATTTCCTTCTATAATTTTATAATTTCTACCACATATGATCTTGCCCATCATTAATTATGTGTGCAAGTTGGATTGTTTAATTGATACCTTTTCTGCTATGAACATGTCACCTATGTAGTTGTATCAGATGTTACTGCGTCATAATAAAAGCTGTGACTAGTTGATTGCCATTACTGACCCCAAGGAATTTCTTGTATATAATATTATCATTGCTTCTTGTTAAGCCAAACTCAACGATATCTAAAAATAGAAAACAGATACGTGTATAGTGCTAATGGGATCTCTATCAATTAGCAAATCTCCATGGCACGACATGGACCTTCTTTAAATTAGAAATCAGATGTGTTACATGAAAATATTGTCATTGTGAGTTAGAACCTTGTAAAGAAGGTAACTATGTGAAGTCATGATATTTTATCATAATTATCTCGAAAAGGTCAAAAAATAATTTATGGACATGTTATGCATATTAGATAATATAAATGCAGCCAAATCTCAGATATTATAGATCAACTCGGTGTTGACCTTCAAAAGACCACATTTGACGTCAAGAGTTGTAGTTCTTTATAAAATGATTCCCAACGTATTATAAGAACTTGACTTCATAAATCACACTGCAATCCATAGATCTGTATGTATTTGTATTGCTTCCTGGCTAAAGATATTTTAAGTGTCCGCTGAACATTTTTAGATTAAGTGTGCAAGGAGCATGGTGGCTCATTGGTTAGCAATGATGCCTTGCAGCACCAAAGTCCTGGGTTCATGTCTTCTCTGGGACACAAATCTGCAAGGAGTTTGTATGTTCTCCCTGGCCTTGCGTGGGTTTCCTCCAGTTTCCACCACAATCATAAAGACTGCAAATCTCGGGCAGTTAGTCAGGGAATTCAACCCCGGATGATGCCACCGTGCACTGACATTATAACTCAGCTGGTTCTTGCACCTTCCTTGTGTGTGTTTTTGGAAGAGAGGAGACGCACGTGTTACCAGGCAGTCTTGTGCACGGGTCCTCTCCAAAAATACAAGAGGAAGGCACGAAAACCAGCTGGCTTATAATGGTCACGTGTGGTGATTAACAGACTGTCCGAGATTTGCATTCTGCAAGTCTCACAGGGGCAGGGCTTCAAACAAGATGACAGTGGAGGTGTGAGAGCAGAAAGAAACAAGCAAAAAGGTAAGGTCTGCCAGAACAGTAGGGGGAGTTTTTTTGTATGTATGTATAATTTTATTAATGGGAGGGACAACATACATATACAAGGGGGGGATGGGTACAAAGTGCTTAAAAGGGCAAATAATCATTTGTTGTGCTGGTGCTCAGAAAGTTAGGATTACAGTGTAGATTAATGGATGTTACCAGGTGAAGCGAGAGTGTCACGATCAACATCTGCTACTGACTTTATGATTTGCCTGCATGTACTTCCTTCTCTCCACCAGCAGATGTCGTGGTTCTCCTCAGAGATCTCAGGTCTGGAATTTCTAATTGCGCACCAGCAGAGGGCTCTCTGCCTCAAGAACTGTGGGCGTTACAGACAATTGCTGGGAGGAGATCTGTCACCTGACCTTCCTATGTCTGCATTTAAGGCCAGCATGAACAGTGCTAGTGCTAGTTCTTTGTTCTTACGTTCCCTGTGTCCTAGCCCTTCTAGTCGGAGTTAGCAGTCCGTGTACTCTAGTCCTGTGTCCCGTTTCTGGTTGCCCTCCTGGGTTTTGACCTGTGTTCCTTGGTTCTATTTTCTGCCTAGCGTTCATCTTGTATTATTTTGATCTTCCGGTTTATATTCTTCCTTTACTGCTTCTACGTTTGCCTGCTGCTTCTATACTGCTATTTATTTGTTTGTTATTATATCTGCCTGGGTTTTGGGTCTATATACACTGGGTTACTCTGCATTTATATCTTATTCAGAGTAGGCTAATGGTATGTACTCCAGACTGCAGGTGTATGCCCGTTAAATACACTTGCCTGCAGGGAGATTGTCTTTCGTTACCTTTTTGTATGTTTGCATGTTGTAGTGCATGAGGCTAATGTCTACATCTGCTTCGTTATTGTTTATACTCCTTGCATTTGTTAATAAATTGCCTTGTTCATTTATTCCTGGCTTGGTCGTTCAGTTTTTCCCCATAAGTGACATTTCCTGCATTATTGCACATCTTGTGCATTGCCCATGTTGGTTCAGGTGCAATGCATAAATGCAATCCTTAACAGAGAGAGGGAGAGAGTTCCAAATGTAAGGAGCAGCAAGAGAGAATGGTTTAAGGCGGGAGGAGGCAGTGTTTGTTGGGGTTTGTGGAGAAGATTTCCTTGTGAGGAACGGAGGGCACAGCCAGGAACATAAGGGACCGAGAGAGAAGATAAGTAGGGAGGTGCAGTAGAGTGAAGGGATTTAAAGGTTAAACGTGGGGTATAGAATATGATTCTTTGTTTGATGGAAAGCCACCCTATGGACTGAAGTATAGGGGTTGCGGGTTCTCTCTTTTTTTTATTTAAAGGCACAGCCTTCAAATACACAAAATGTATAATTACAATGTACATGCCCATTAAGATCTTTAGCAATCTGTTAAAATCTTCAAGTTCCAGATGTTTTACAGTATATCACTAGAGATGGCCGGATCGCGGATCCAAACCTGGTTTGGCAGAGGATCACATGGAATTTTGCTTCCAAATTTTTAAATGTCCGAGGATTCTTCAATTTGGGGGTTTGAGGATTATTGAATGGTCGAAAGTCCCATGGCTGGACGTTTGTGGCCCTTAAAAGTGCCCTAGTGGCACTGACAAGTGCCTTTATTGGGGGTCCTGCAGCTCGAAACCAGATTCCCCATTAGCTCTTTGAAGAGCCCTTGTGGTGTGTTGCGCTACTACCGTTTCTTTGCTGTTCTTCCCGCAGGGTTGTGTTCCCCAGACCATTTCCCAGGTCCCAAGACATTTACAGGAAGTTTCTCCCATTAACTTTAATGGGTTTTTTCACGAATCTTCAAACTTTTTGGAAAATCCATATATCCGCAGGTGGAACAGATTTTTAATTGACACAATTGTAATTTGTTATGCCTTTTCTTTGTAGGACTAAGGGGCATATTTATAAAGGTTTGTAAACTTTTTCAGTACAGATCAATAATATTTAGAAAACATTGATAAGTGTGTTCTTGCTTTAAATTAAGCCAATTTTAAATACCAAGTATAAGGTGGTGAAAACGCCACAGTGTCCATATATGTAGCTTGTCAGTTGGTACTTGGAAGACACTGTACATTGTGGAGTGTTTCTCAACACTAATAAAGTTCCAGTGGGTGTTAGACTATTTTCCAGCAATTTGATAATTATCTACTTTTGATTTTCGATAATTATCTACTTTCGATTTTCGATAAAAATCGAAAATTCAAAAAATTTGGGTTCCGTGAAGTTAGGGAATTCCGAAAGTTTCGCTAGGACTTTGAAACCGTCAGATTCGATTCGAAACTGAGTTCTAATCGAACCCACATTACATCTCTAATTGTGATGTCTTGTCACAGCAAAATGGCTAATATAGCGGTCACATATAAATATGCCCTTAAATGTATAAAGTATTTTTTGTTAATCATTCTGTGTACTGCATGTACCTTTAAATAAAAGATACTAATAAATGTTAAGTTTTAAAAAAAAATAACATTCATTCCATAAATGTCCCATCTTCCAAATGTGACTAAATATTTATTGCATTTCTGCTTTACCTCCCTTAAATCTAATCGCCTTACATCTAGTTGTATAAACCATTCAAGGTTTTTCTTGTGGTGTAAACCATTAGCCCATTTTCCTTTGCAATACATTCAAAGAACACCTGTTTCCACTTGATTCTTCCTTTATATTTCCAGTCTTTTGAAGTTACATTATTTTCTGCTCTACAAAATGTGACCCCCTTGTTAATAGCCTTTCCCTCATCATGTAGCTTTTCTCCCAGCACCTTTCATCTTCTCCTATACATTTAACATTCTTCACCTATTCTTTGCCTTTAAATATCCATTCTTGGCTATGGAATGTTATCCTAGTCAAAAAAAAAATGAAACACAATATTTAGGAGACCTAAAAAAGGAAGAATTGTTTCTTATACAGTGTTTTCCTTTTATCATGTACAGAGCCAACAGTCAACAAAATTATATTAGACAAATTTAAAGCAACAGAGTATACAAATAAAAACTTCCTTTGTTTGGTGATCTGCCTCTGGTTTGAAAAAAAAGCTGATGTAATCCTAATATCCAAAAATTGCTGCCATTTGCAGCCTGGTAACTTTGGGCCCTATTTATAAAGGCGCAATATCGCTTTTTAGCAATACGAATGATCGTTAAACCAATCGTTAACTTATGATCGTTATAGTTAATTAACGCTAATGATCGAAAATTAACGACATCGATTGTAGATTTACGTCCCCCCTAGAATACCATTGCGGTAGTTTACTACCACATGGTAGTCTACGACCGAACGTTCATCAATTAATGAACATTCATTGTAAATGTATGACCGTGGGCAAACATTTACGGATGCAGTCAGACATTGTCGCAATTTAGCGATACTGCGTGTTTACAAATAGGACCCTATAGATCTGCAAGTTTAACTGTTAAAGGATTGTATCCTGGATTACGTTTTAAAAACTTATCCTAAAAGTAGTTATTATCATGAAAAATAGATCTTGTCAAACTAACTTGCTTTGTTTTTTTATGAAGATGTGAGTAAGGATTTAGATTCTATAGAAGCTATAGATGTGGTACACTTAGATTTTGCTAAGGCTTTTGATACTGTGTCACATGGGGAATTACAGTATGTGTAAACTAAGGTCTGTTGATCTTGGGGGGAAAAAAAACATTTGTACATGTATAGAGAAAAGGTTGATTTGTCACGTACAAAGGGCAGCTGTAAATGGAGTCTTATTTTTGTCTAAAATTCTAAAGTAGGGTTCCCAAGGGTTCTGTACTGGGGCCGCTTCATTTTAATCTGTTTATAAATGACTTAGAAGGGGGCATTGAGAGCAAGGTCTCAGTGTTTGTTGATGACACTAAACTATGCAGATCTCTGGAAACTTCAAATGATGTGCAAGTGCTGCAAGCAGACCTAGATAGATTACCAAAATGGGCAGCAGAATGGCAGATGAGATTCAATGTTGATAAATGTAAGGTGATGCATATACCTACAGAATACTTCAAATAGCTCTGGGCTAAGTGAATCTCTGTTGGAAAAAGAGGGGTTCTATTAGATAACAGATTGAGCTGTAGCAAACCGTGCCTGGCAGCAATGGGTAGAGCTTGCAAGATATTGTCCTGTGTAAAGAGGGGAATAGATTCAAGGGAGAAAAATATTTTTCTCACCAATAGACCATTTCAAAATTACATATGGACATACTTTAAGTCTAGAAGAAAAGAAGTTTTACCTTCAGGTTAGGAAAGGTTTCTTTACAGGCAGAACGGTAAAACTGTGAAACTGTCTATCAGCAGATATGGTAATGGCAAGTTCATTGAATAGTTTTAAAGGGCAACTAAAGCCACAGAACAAAACTGAACCAGAAGTCAGGACACCTTGATATAAAACCAGTAACCTGTGTCTTACCTCTCATTTTGATACAGGCGCTGTGAAATTTACTTAAATAACATATGGTTTGTGCTTTACTTCTCAGCATTCTAGTATCGGACAGTTTGTCAACGACCATTATGTTCTGCACATGCTCAGTCCTTTGCTATGGCACAAACTTGTTACAGTTGGCCACACCCATTAATAATATCTAGCCAATCCTTTTACAGGACAGATAAAGCAAGGAAGCATGTGACTGAGGTCAGGAGGTGTGGTCTGACACTGCACATACACACAGACACTTCATACAGTTCTTAACAGGCTTTGATTTACTTCAACAGAGTTTAGTAAAGTGGCATTTTATAGTTTATTGGTGTTTTTAGGGGGGTTGTTTTCAGATTCTGGAGTATAAAAAATTAGGTTTAGTTCTCCTTTAAGAGTGGGCTAGATAAGTTTCTAAAATTTTAAAATATTGAAAATTACTGGTATTAATATAACTAAGTAGAGATGGACAAACTCCATGAAATCCATTCCACTTGCTGATTCGCAGATATTTGAAAAAATCCGAAATTTGAAAATCCACAAGCAGATCCATCGAACTTAATGTGAGTTAAAAATCCCTAAAATTCCGCCTAAAATGACGGTATAAATAGCAATGGTAGCGTACTGTAAATGCCTCAGGGACTTGGGAAATAGTATGAAGAGCACATAGCAATGCCCAAAATCTTATAAATAACACAGTCCAGTACTGGAAACTTCCTGTTTTGGCATTCCACATAGTAATTTTGAAAAATGTGGATATCTCTAGAAATTTCAATTTTACTACATCTTTGAAAATAGTTCTGCGGTTCAGAAAAAAAATCAGAAATCTGCGTCCGGAACTGAATTCCAGAGATCTGTGAAATTTGCTTGGGAACCGGGTTCGGGTTCAACTGTATACCTGAGTAACCTAAAGTAATCAGTGACATATGCAATGTGGTAACTAATGTTTTTGTGCTGTAATTCACAACTGATCGACAGCTCATTACTTATGGTTCCATGCACAAGTCTACCCATCACCACTTTTATAGGGAATTTGGGGGTAGTATCTCTAATAATATGATACCATGCTCCCCTTTTAACAAGGTGTGTTAATTGCTAAAATAGGGGAGATACGATAGGAAGAAGAATAGGAAAATTATTGTTAAAAAAATAAGCCAATTAAACAAAAAGTGTTTTTGTGAATTTATGTCTATTTCCTGGTACAGCTCTTTCTTGAGATCTGTGTCTAAGGCTGTGCACAAATGGGCCAACATTTTAACTTAATTAACTGACCAGTATGATATTTTGGTCGGCTGGGTCAATTTATTTTGCATAAATGTTTAGCCCTATTTGACTTTTTTTGCATAATTTTTCTTGTCAAATATGGATCAGACATATTATATGATAAGTTGACTTGTCTGTACCAATGTAATTCCCATCAGACCTTACTTCGGGATTACAAATCAAGTGTCTGTTTGAAGGGGATATTGGGCAAAGATTGGCCTGTATCTATACAGCCTAAAGGTTAACATCAAGACTGAGGGAACTTCTTGAAGAACCCATTTTCACCAGGCTCAATGTTTATAAGATGCTCTTGAGGGATCCCCCAAAACTTCTTTAAATATCAACTGAAGAATCATATACTATGTTGGTTCTCTTGGTTGGGGGATACAAGATTTTATTGAAACCAATTAATAGGAGGGGGCAAGAATTCCTGCGGTGGGGGAAAATAAGAGTGAAAGGTTTAAGGCTGAAGGAAGCAGAGAAAGATGGGAATTTGTAAGGTTTGGTTTTGTTAGATGTAAGTGTAGAAACATATGGAAACTCAAGAGATTAAATATAGGGAGGTGAAGCAGAATGAAAGATTAAAGATGGATTTTGCAAACATCTTGTTGATTAATCTGGAGCATGGAGGAGTATGGAGGGAAGCAGGAAAGCCAATTAGTCCAAGGTTGCAGTAGTCCATGCATGATAGGATGAGAGCGAGCATAATTAATGTAGTAGCCAGTTGGGAGAAGAAGTTGCAGGTTCTAGATATGTTATAAAGTAAAATGACAGGTCTTTTAATGTTTTTTGATGTGATTAGACAAGTAAAGAAAGGAGTCAAGTATTACCTCTAGGCTATGTGCAGACTGAATTAGGTTAATGGGTGTATTGTTAAGAGAAATCTGAGAAAGCTCTGGTATTGACTGACAGTACAATACAGTATCTCCTATTTTTTGTATATAGCATGGAAGTGTGTGTGGGGGTACAATATGTAAAATAATGTTTCTGCTCAATTTCCAAAGTATGAAATGTTCTGTTCTTAGATTATGTTAAATTGGTGTACATCACTTAAATATTAATTTTGGTTTCCCTGGAGAAAAACAACATTTTAACGCAGAATCCTGTACTCCTGAATACAATGCAAGCCCTGGCATTTTGTGATTCTCTCTCACCCACTAATGGGTTAAGCAAGACTTATGCTATTTTGAGAAACTTCATTTGCTTCCCTAATCACACTCACAATGCCAAAGGAAGGTAATAGCAAGGAGCATAATATAACTAAGATCACCCACAGACTTACTGAATGACTTGTGGTTAAAGAAGCCTGAAAGATTGTGAGGTTATTACTTCTGCTGTCTTCAAAGTAGTTTTGCATTACTGTCTTGGAGCTTGATTTATTAAAAACCAGCAAAAAAAAAAAAATTATATAAAGAAAAGTAATCCTGTATATTGTTTTAATAATGTACTTATGTCTGCTACAGGAGCTTACGTTGTAAAAGTTATTTCTGGCTTAATATTTGTATATACAGTAGAGTCGGCCAATGTATATAGAGTATGTATTAATTTTTGTATATAGCATCCCAGCCCATGACTGACAGTCTATACCTGGAAGAGCCGGTTACTAGCGCACTCTGCTCCTACATGCTCGTAACTATCCCAAAACAGAAGGCAGGAGGCGGGACTTCCGGCAAGGGATCGGCTGATGCTGATATTGAAGTAGGTATTGCTTAGCATGGGAATGTTGGATCAAGGTAAGCTTTGAATGAAAATCCAGTTTAAGGGGGAAATTATGTTAAAAAGCTTTTGGTTGGACCTAAAATTAACTATGTAACAATGTATAAACTACTGTTAAGTAATTCTGGGTCATTTTCTTGGTTTCAAAAGACAGGCAAGGGTTTATCCATTAATTGTAAATAAGAAAAGAAGGAAGGGACCAAGGCAGACACAGTATTTGCTGCAAATTTAGGCTGTTTTTTTTTATCCCACAACATGTTTCATGTACCCTTTATCAAGTGTGTTTATCCCTTGATAAAAGGTCCGTGTACCCGAAACACGTCGTGGAAGAAATACATCCAGCCTAATTTGCAGCAAATACTGTGTCTGTCTTGGTCCCTTCCTTCTTTTCTTCTTTTCAATTGACTTACCTGCATTTAGATGGATGCTTAGAGGATTGTGGGACACATTTGCCATAGTGTGTAAAGGTACTGATTTTTTTAAAGTTTAGCCATTAAAATTGGATCATATCAATCAGAAACACATTGTGTACATTGTCATTGTTATAAATAGAGATGTTCGATCTGAACTTAATAGTTTGGAAGAACTCAATGTTTCTGAACTTTCCAAACTCCAATCTAGTTTGGTTATCGAACTCGTGGATGTAGTTTCGATAATTATCGAAAAATTCGAATTTACAGACAGTTTGTTAACCCTTGATTTTTTGGCCATAACCCTCAAATGTACAGTTTCGGCGATAACCCTCAAATGTATCATTCGAATTTGATAATCCTCAAATGTACCGTTCGGTAACCCTTCAATGTACCGTTCATTTTCATTAACCCTCGAAATGTAATGTTTGGTAACCCTCTTGAATGTAGCATGCAGAAACCCGACAATTGTCCGATTGTGGGGGAATAAAGTGTTTAAACAAGTGATATGTACATGTTCCCCAGACCATTTCCCAGGTGCCACAGCCACTTACAGTAAGCTACCATTGTTGTTTTAACTGTAGTTTATCCAAAATTTTCAAACTATTTCCTCTCATTGACTTTAATAGGTTCAATTCTGAATTTCTGAACTTTTACTGAAGTTTGGAAACGAACCGAACTGTTTTTAATGGGACATATACAAAGATGTTCATAAACTCATCAGCAGCAAAAATTGTGCCGTGTTCAAATTGAATGGTGAGTTTGGTAATGCAAGTTTATTATTTTTTATTATTGGAAAATTATTTTGGAAACCCAGCTGAAAAACCTCCTTCTACCAAAGAATCTGAATATCAGAAATTGTAGGTTTAATCGTAGGTTTTAATTTAACATTTTGATTCATCTCTACTCCCTTACAGGGCACTACAAACTTTCCCTAAGGCAAGGTGCAACTACCTTCAGTGTGTTTAACAGAAGACTACATGATCAGCCATGCTTTACAAACATGTCCCCAGGGGTATCTCTAGGGTTTTTGCCACCTGAGCCAAACTTTTGAATGCCGCCCCTATGTACTACTAGACGCTATGTTTCTTTTCCTTCTGCTCTGCCAGCCACTTTTCTAAAAAAAAAAAATTAAAGTGACCACTGCCTGACGCCTCTCTGATATTTAGCAGGGCCGCTGCCCTGAGCATTTTGCTCATATTGCCTCATTAGAGAGACATCCCTGCATGTCTCATTGTCCTTTGTCCCAAAAAACAATTGAGATCGGCCGGGGGCAGGTGCAAAAATGCCGATATATTAGGGTGACTTACTAAATGATATATCCGTTGTTTGTCCCAAAATATCTGTTTGACTGAAATCTGCTTAACTGAAATTATAAGAAATAATGATAAATTGTTAGAGAGGCATTGACAAAGCTCATGGTAATTTTCGGTCATTGTTCTGGCCCCCACCCATGCAGAGTGCAGGAGCCCGATTAATAAATGAATTAATAAATACAAACATCATCAGGGAGATTCAGTGAAAGTTCTTATCATTAAAAATGGGGCTAAATTTGACCCAACCAATCAGATATTATTTAAAGCTAACATCTGATTGGTGAGGGCAAAATTAGCACCAGTTTTAACAATAAGAACTTTTATTGAATAACCCTGCAAGTGGATAAATTCCCAAAGAGGAGTAGAAATATGAGGTTATACTTTTTTTTTATAAAGTAGATGTACGCCTGCCGTTTACACTATCCTTGTTATGTTATTGATTGCATGGAAATTAAGTAGTCACTGATTCTTTGCAATTTTAAATTATGGATTCAAATCGAGTAAGGTTCTTAGACTGTAAGCTCAGCAGCACAGGGACTGATGTGAATGGATAAACTAAATCTGCAGAATATATTAATTCTTAATACAAAATAACTATAATTGTCAGGTGGTACATGGGTGGATACTGAAATGTTAAACCTGTTAGCAGAATTCTTTTTAATGAATGGATATAGATTTTGTTAACATTAAACAAAAGTATATAGAGAAATGGCAAAAGAAGGGCCAGATTTTCTTTTACTTAATTGGACAGGGATTTAATCTGCATAAAGTTTAACTAACATGGTTTGGATGAATTTGACTTAGTCTGGCAGTGCATGTTTGCAGGATAATAAGAATTATAGACATTCAATTAGTCAGGCTGTTTTTATAAAACTTCAAAAGCACATTAATTGGCGAAATTGCATAAAAATGGCATTTAGCAAATGTCACAGCCTTTTGTTTTAGATAATCACATGTAGCTTCATTAGATTTCCTCTTCTGTTAAGTCCACTTACCAGGCGATGTGCAAACTTATAATGATTATTTCCTCTATATGCAAGACAAACTATGTCAGAAATTCCACCTGCTATACTGGGCACCTATGGGTTAAGTCTGATTTAAAATGAACTGCGTCATCATATTCAGTATGGCTAATAACAAACAGGCACAGTAATGGACAGCCAATTAGACATAATATAAAGCCACATTGTCTTATTTACTCATGACCTTAAACTAGTGCTCATTAGAGGTTGACACAGTCAAGTTACCATGACTGGGCAAAGCAGAAAATTCTCCATGAAATTTCCAATTGGATTTGATAAAATTTTACAAAGCAATATAGATACACATTGGGCTATGTTCTATCATGGTATTGCAACCCCTGAGGCAAAGCACCGAGCCAATATTGTCTCTCTGTGCATTGCAAATGAGGTTTACCCATTCCAAATCATTAACGCTATTTGCTGGCATTAAAGATTCCATCTTAAAAAGCCCCTATCGGCTCGGTTTATTGGTTGTGTGACCCAGTTTTTTGCGTTTCATCACCAAAGCCACTGTTAGTTGTGTCTTAAAGCCTCATTAACCCTTGGTACATTGATTAACACGGCTTTAAAAATACACATAGTTGATAACGCCTTTCCGTATATAGCCCCAATCGTTTCATAGTATTGTAGGGTAAATAAAGTCCATCTATTGCAAACTATTTAGCCTACCAATAAACCATATCTAACAGCTTAACAGCTGATCCAGAGGAAGGCAAACCCCACCCCCCACACACAAAACCTGTTGGGTTTAAAAATCTCTTTACTAACTACCAATTCCAATCTCCCTGGGACAGGATCATCAACCATTTTAATTCTCTTAACCAAAATCTACAGATACTGTGGTGGCCTGTGGGCTGATGCAAGGTCATAAGGTATATTAATTAACCCCAGCTGGTCTGTATAAGATGATCAGCTGGTCTGTATAAGATGATCAGCTGGTCTGTATAAGATGATGAAAAACCTATTGGCTTGCTAATAAAAATAATTTCTATTAAATTCTCTTCCTCCCATTAGGACCATTGCCTGGTGTACAGATAAAGTCCACCCTACATGGTATAATAATTGTGATTCAAGTTCTAATGGTGACTCATGTTCCCACTCATCCCCTAGATGAACAAGAAAACTCAAGATAGGCAAATACATTCCAAAGCAATAACTAGAAGCTAGACATCTTCCAAACTATTTGCATTTATTAAATTAAAACACGAACCATAAATCTAATATTTGTATGCATAGTGCAACACCTAAATTACATCTCACTTAACTTCAGATTACTTCTCCTATTTTTAATGAAGGATAAATGGTTCACTAGGGAATTTGTGTAATTACCAGTTTTCACATATGAGTGGAAGAATCAGTGTTTAAGTTCTCTCTGTAGAGATCTTTTTTTTTTCTAATAGGTTAAATTGTATTTAATTATAAAGTAGATGAAAGTAACTTCATTATTTTATTTCCACTCAAATGAAAAACATCAGTATAAAATCCACCATGCCATGCCATGGAATCTGTTGGTAGTAATGAATGAAACTGATGAGTTGTGTTCTGCCCTGCGGAATGGTGGGAGCGAATGGTTTGAATTTTCACCGTTGAATTTCTACAACAAAATTTAGTATTGATTTTTGATCTTTCAACAACGATTTTTGATCTTTCAACAATGATTTTTGATTTTTCAACACTGATTTTTTATTTTTCTCACACTGATTTTGTGACGTTGAATTTTGCTTAAGATCTAAAAATGTTCAAAACCCATAATTTTGTCTCCAAACCAAATTTGGTTCTGAACCGTGACTATGTATAACAGCAGACTAAGCAGACTAGACAGACTGTCAATCTCCATTTTAAGGAATTACAGCCTAATGACAATAGACTGCGTACACATTCTCCATATTATATATCTCCACTTACTTTTAATAACAAAGAGCTTAGTTACCTACCTCCTAATTTATGCAGGGCTTTACTATTTTGGGGCCTTGTTCTGCTTTATTGAATTTGAAGACTTTGTTCTAGAATGGGTTGGCTACTGGGCTAGAGTGGTCCAGGGCTTCGGTCTATTGAGGAGGTCTAAAAGGTAGAAATGTGCAGCACACTGGCCACAGTAGATGGGACCTGCCTATATCCCCCTTTTCCCCTACCTGGCATTGGTTAAGCACTATTTTTAAGTGAAGAAAGGTGGTGGTCCATCCTCAATTTCCCATCATGCATTTTCCATTGAATATCTATGGAGCATGGCCAAAGTGATCTTCTCAAACATACAGCAGGTCCTCACTGGTGCCAGCTCCATTTACTAAGGTAAACATCACTAACCATATCCAAGGTTAGCTAAAGTGTAAAAAAAACCTCAGGTACAATGATGCAACATAGGCCTGATTTCCTATTTACCAGCCTGGGTACAAGACCATGGACATCTGTTGTAGAGTAGGTTGTGACCTGTTTGGGGGTACGTTGGGGGTGAAGCATGGTGCAAAAGTTTGCCTGTGCTATTAATTTGCAGCAAACAATAGCTTTTTACTAGGTTGCCGCAGTCAGATAACATCTCATTGGATACAGAATGCAAACAAGACATGCTGGGAATTGAAATTTTTAAAAGCCTGCAGTGCTAAGGTTTGACCTCAATGTTCTATTGCATCAGACCTATTGTTTCTGGTTTTATTCTTTTTCAGACTGTAGTTGCCCTTAAAACAATTGCCCGTTATGTGTGGGAGCTGCCCTATTGGCTTAACTCTATAATTGTAAAGGCTTTTATATTACAGAGACATGTTATTATGCTTACACGAGGTAATGTTCTATTAAACTAACAAATGTCATTTTTCTGTGTATAGACTGCATAATATTTAAATTACGTAAGCAAAACTTGTCCATGAAGTCAATTTATTTTTACCCAGTAAATATTTCAAAAACGAGATTTATGATTGGTCAGTGTAATCAGAGAATGCTGCATGTAATTAATTACAGTACATTGCCTGGAGACCTTCATGTGATCTGCCATTGGCTTCATTTGTCACTTTCCCAGAGGAGTCGAAAGAAGAAAACAATCCCACCTCCAGTCTCCTCATTACCATAGAGAAATCACATTTTCTATTCATGACTTCAACAGAATTTAATTGAGGTCAAACTACCAGAATTTCATTTCACAAGCCCCAAGACCTTAAAGGTCAAGAATCATTTAGATGGAAGTTAAGGAAACTGTTTTATTTCACAAAAAATGAATTACATTGAAAAAAAAAAACCTTTTGTTTCACCAACAGATAGGACTGCCAAGATAGGAATATTGGTATCATTGCCATACAGTAAGTCTCACTTCATGTATAGAGATAGCCAAACTTCCTACAGTTCGGTTCATTTTCAAACTTCTGAACTTTTACTAAAGTTCAGAAGTAGACCCATTTAAGTCACTAGGGACCAAATTGTTAAAAAAGTTCAGATTAAATATGGATAGAATAGCAATGGTAACTTACTGTACATGGCTTTGGGACCTGGGAAATAGTCTAGAGAACATGTACAAGTATTCTGAACTTGTTTAAATACTAACTTTTCCCACAATCATGCTATTTTTGAGCTTCCGCATTGAATTTTCGAGGGTTACTGAAATTGACCGCCACATTCAAGGGTTATGGAGCGCTAAAGTCGAGGGTTATTGCCCAATTCAAAGGTTAACGAATGCTGCATTCTAGGGTTATAGACAACTAAAGGCAAGGAATATCTATTAAAAAATTCAAGAATCTTCAGAAAATTCGATAATTATCGAAAGTTCAGAAAGTTCAAATACTGTAGTTTGAAATCTGGAATAGTTCAAATGGTTTTGGTTCGATCGAACTATTAAAGTTTGGGTCGCACTCGGGTTCAAGTTCTAGTCCATCTCTATTCATGTACATATGCTAGATAATTGTCAGCTAAAGTGGCAGATAAATAGTCTATTCAGATGAGCGTTTAACATGTATTGTTGCTACCCTCATTGTGGAACCACTTCATTCATCTGTAATAATTGTTCAGTCACTTTAAGTGACATTAAGTTTTATTGTATTAACATGAGATATAGCAAGATTTTCCTGCCAGCTTTTTTGACTGATGATTTACTACATTTTGGTTTTTTTGCAATTAAGTGAACATAAGATTGCAGGATATGTGAAATTTTCCTGCAAATGTTAGTAGGAAGCAATAACAACAGAAAGGTTGCACCTGAATAATCACACACATTTAATTTCTTATTTTCAAGAGGACAATTCTTTGGTAGATATGGACTAGAAACGAACTCAAACCAGAGTTTGACCCGAACTTGAACCTTTTAGAACTTCCCGAACTAGGAACTAGTTCAATCAATAACCCTCAAATGTACCATTTGCTAACCCTCAATTTTTTTGCGTTTCGACAATTACCCTCGTGTGCGGCCATAACTCTCGAATGTCTCATACTGTAACCCTCAAATTTAACCATAACCCACGAATGTAGTGTTCAATTTCAGTAACCCTTGAAAATTGAATGCGGTTTCCTGATAATTGCCCAATTGTTTGGAAAGTCAGTGTTTAAACAAGTTTTGGTGATATGTACATGTTCCCTAGACCATTTCCCAGGTTCCAGAGCCATTTACAGTAAGTTACCATTACTATTTTAACTGTATTTAATTAGAACTTTTGGAACTATAGAACTTTTACTAAATTTCTATAGTTCAGAAAGGAACCGAACTTTATGAAGTTCGGCCATCTCTATTCTTTGGTAAATAGAACCATGTTAATGCAACTAAGAAGGTAGGTGTGGGTATCCCTATTTTCCATTCTTCTTTTGATGTAGAGAGACTACCGTAGCTGTTAAAGTTGTTTAGATGGCCACACACAGCTGAATTATTGATTATGATTATTGCCTCTCTATACTAAAGTTTAGGGAGTTGATTACAACTATCTAAAATGGCTAAGATAATTTTCCATGCACACACATGCCTTATTCTCCCATGGGATCGGACAGACTTAAGTAAGTAAATAAATTTGTTGTTAAAGGACAACAATACTGTCTTTTGAACACCTTCCCTTTAAATTTACCCAGGACCTAAACGCTAGATCCTCACCTTTGGGTTTAACTTCCTGTACTTACCAAGTTTCGATCGCCGGTGCAATGTTCTTCCTCTCCTCGCCAATAGGAAGACACGCTTCTTCAAGCGATGAACATTGTGCTGGCGATCGGAACTTCTATAGGTGAGCATATGACTTAGAAGTTGAACACTGGGGTGAGGACCTACCGGTTTAGGTCCTCAACCTAGATTATTTTAAGGATCGAGGCTGAGGTTAGTATAGTTGGCCTTTAAATCTGCAATCCCCTCAATTTGCATTGCACCACCACAATCAGGATTTGAGACATTTTGTGGCTCATTTACCCAGAGCGGCTGGGCAATAATATGGAGTTAAAGTTGGGCTAAATGGTTCGCTATCATGGTTAGTGTGACTTTCACTCCATATTACCGCGGGATGTGTGGTTTATGCAAAAGACTGTTGTTTGCGATTTAATATCACTTTTAGTGCATGTTTAGTGCATGATTTTAATGCCGGCTTATAGCTAGCGTTATAAAATCATGCTGTGGATAAATCCCTTTTGGGATTTGCTAATGTGTGCTAACACAATGTTGAATCGTGGAAGGGAGATTTGCCCAGAGAGATAGCGGCTCTGGGTAAATCTCCCCCTTTGTGGTTTTTTTTTACATTTTTGTATTCCACGACAAAATACCCAATGTGTGCATTCCATGTTCCATGTGCTTCATGGAAACTAATTCAGCTGGTTTAATCCCAGGTAAAACATTGGAGATTTTGAGTTTTCAATGAAAAGTTCAGAATTTCAAAAATTTTGAATCCATGTTTATTTCAAAACCAGGATTCATAACCATTCCAAAATGAAAAATGTTTAAATTAGTTTGAAAAATCTAAAATTAAGATCATAAAGTTCATAAAATTCAATTTGGTAAAAATATTTTTTTTTTTGAATTTTAATAAGTTCCGCGGAACCACTGTTGGATTGAAAAAAGCCTGTTTTGTATACCTCTAGAGCGGTCAATGCCAGAGAAAATTTAAACCCATTAAGGAATATGAAGAAAAATCTGGGCTGTTGTTTTGCCCCATATTCAATTCTCCTTTTTACAGATTTCCCTCCGTGTGCATTGCTAAGTTTTTATGCTTTAAGCATACCAAAGAACGCTTTCAAATATTAGCAAATTATTGCAAACAGACAAGTTATTTTTGATCAACTTTGAAAGGAAATTGTAAAACAAACATTACTAGAACAGACATTTATTTGTATTTTCACTCGGTTCCAAAATTAACGCTGAATTAATTAATGTTATTTAAAAATGTGAGAAAATCTGGTCTATTTGTAGAGCACGAAAATGTTTCTATAATAATCTAGAATGCACAAAACAAAACACTGACTGCAATAGCTTTTGTTGTTCTAAATAAAATGCTCAGGATAGGTGCCGCACAATTAATATGCGTTGCTGATAATTTTGTTTTAACTGTTTGTGTTCTATTGTTCAAGGGGCATATTAAAAAGCCCATGGTCATATATTGACCATGGACTTTCAGGAAAGTAAATGTAAAAAAAAAAAAAATTAAAAGAAAGAAAATTAATCTTCACCCTTATAATATAATAAACCATTTTTAATTTTTTTCAGGTTGGTAGCCTAATTTGCATGACCAAAGCTCTCCAGACTTGGTTTACCAAGTGGCAACCAATGGGATTCCTGTGATAGGGCAAACAATCATATAACATGTAAAGGATAGATGATTCCAAGAAGCCTACACCACACGTTTTATATTATTTCTCACTGAAATAATATAGCAAGCTTGTTTGCTGTAGTATTTGTTATAACTTAATCTTTTGTCTCTAGAGGTCCCAGTGCACCAGAAGGCACATAAAAGTATTTTTAAAAAGCAAAAAACGTAATATAAACATGCTCGATTGCTGCCTTAATCTTAGTAACATCAGCTGTATCCTGGTCTCCCGCCAGCAAATGGGGATAACACAGGTGTAGTAAAACTCCCCCTACCACCTGGACAGTCAGAAAAGGGGCTTGTGTCCTTCCATAGCCACTCCATTGAAAAATGTAGGGAGCCCTAATATTGAAATGTTAAACTAAATTAACATAAAAAAAGCAAAAAGGGTGCCCACTTGTTGACACACATGTACTTTCATATATGTACTTTCATATATGTATAGCTCTCTTCTATGTGGCTCTCCACATTAAGACAGGGTAGAGCCTTACAGCAGCCATTTCTTTTAATTTGTTTCATCATTGATGAAATAATGGCCTTAGGATGTATAAAATGGCCAAACTCCTATTGCTTTTACATTACCACTAATATGCAACAAATTCCCTCGTTTGCCGGAAAACAGAAAACGATTACATTTTGTTTGGTGTTCAGACTTCCACTTTTCTCTCCAGGTTCTCAATTATCCATTCAAGGTCTGGCTTATTCAGTTGCCATCAAGTGTATGAGTTCATTTAGTACAGAATGAGTCAGACCATTGCCTGATAATTGAGAATCTGGATAGAAAGGTGGATGTTTAAAAAAAAAAAAACAACCAATCTTAGGCTATACAGCGTATTCAGTAAGCTAAAAGGATGGTGTAGAATACAGAGAAAGAGTTATATATGTCCTGTGCTATTCACCTCCGTAATAAAACATTTAATCCTTTGCATTTCATTCATACGACACATGGATGGAGATTACTGTGTATTTTATCCTTCTATGACACCTGCCATCATCGCATTCTACTGATACAAGGAGAAAAAAATCAATTGGAGCTCTCAAGTCTATTTTTTTTACATTTCATTCATAATACACTCATTCATTTAATACTTGAACACATAAGTAGTCCTTATGTCCTATTAGTTTTCCTTAAGTAAAGTGCAGACAGGAGTTAGGAATGATCTGAGCAGGCTTAATGCCATTAGAATTAATAGCTGTTAATTGCATGTTTATACTAGCCTTACTGTTATGAAAGGACCTTAATGTGTAAAAAACACTTATAAACTGCCATTTTATTTTGTGTCTATGATTGTTTTTTGCAAAGGCAAATTAAACACCAACCCTCATTAGTGTGTGCAAAATAATAATGTAGAGAAGAGTAATTCAGCGTAAACCATAAGATATGTCTACCCATTGGCCCATTTACATCTTCACATTCATAAATGTCGCTATTCAGGAATAGGGATGGACTAGAACTCGAACCCGAGTTTGAGCCGAACTTTATGAGTTCAGACGAACTCGAACTATTTGAACTAGTTTGATTTTCCGGGCTCGCGGATTTTTCAAAAATCCTCGAACATTAGAAAATTCTTGAATGTATGAGGATGTTCGAATGTTCGGCAGGCCTCGAACGGCCACTTCCGTAAACCCCCAAACGGCTGGAGATTCCCAAAAACGGATGCACGCGGATTGCCGAATGGCCGACAATCCCATGGCCGGACATTCGGGGGGTCCTGCAGCTCAAAACCGCGACCCCCTCCCGGGTTGTTGAGGCCACCAGTGCCGGAGGTACCCCTGGCAGCCGCAGGGGAACTTCTTGGGGTGGGTGACCTCAGTGGAGCTGGTATCACTGGATGGAAGACAGAAGACGCTGCCCAAGGGCTCTTTTAAGAGCCAACCGGAGTCCCGGTTCGAGCTGCAGGACCCCAACAAAGGCAGTGCTGCAAGGGCCCTTATAAGGGCTGGGGAGGGTGGTCTTGGTTCAAGCTGCGGACCCCTTAAGCCCCAAGGGGCCCTTGTCATGGCCGCAAGGGCCCTTCCAAGGGCCGCAAAGGCACTTATAAGTGCCAGGGAGGGGAGTCCCAGGTCGAGCTGCGAGACCCCTTAAGCCCCAAAGGGCCTTTGTAAGGGTCCCAGTTTCGAGCTGCGGGATCCCCAAACGTCCGGCCGGATTGTTGGCCCTTCGAGTTTCACCTAACGTTCGGAAATCTTTGAACATTCGAGGATTACCGAAAGCGGCACACGGAAACCTGAATTAACACATGCGTGTCCGGTTTTTATGCTTGTCCCCGTGCACGGACGTGTTCCCCAGACCATCTCCCAGGTCCCAGAGGCCTGTAAGGTAAGTTAACCCTGCCATATTTCGGAAAGTTCATTCAAATTTTCCGAACTATTTGCCCCTCATTGACTTTAATGGATCCCTTTTTGGGCTTTCGAACTTTCAAACTTTTTTAGAAGTTCGAAAGTTCGAAAACGGACCAAACTTTTGAAAGTTCTCCCATCTCTATTAAGAAACAGCAGGACGGTTCAACGACTAAATACCATACATTCAGTAACACAAAGGTTCTTAAGTTTAAACAATTATGTTTATTCTCCCGATAAAGATGTTTGTTACATTTACCAAATGAGTTAATCTTACATGGCTCCCTTCTGGTCGCACTAACTCCTAATAGGTTAGAGACACAATTCCATATTGTTCCAATCAATTCCATGGCCACAGGTGCATAAAACCAAGCACCCGGGCAGGCAGACAGCTTCTATAAACATATGTGAAGGATGGGGTCACTCTCGGGATCCGTTAATTCCAGTGTTGCACTGTGATTGGATGCCACCAGTTCTTTGCTACTAAATATTCCATGATCAATTGTTATTATTAACAAAGTAGAAGTAATTGGAAACAACAGTCACAAAATGAAAGGCCACATAAAATCACAGAGCAGGGTCAGTGCACACTGAAACACACATTGTGCAGAAGTGGGCAACATTCAATAATTACAGACCTCCAAACTTCATATTAGCTCCAGAACAGTGCATAGAGAACTTCATGGAATGGATTTCCGTGGCCAAGCAGCTTCATTACCAAGCCTTACAATACCAAGTCCTATGCAAAGCATTGGATGCAGTGGTGTAAAACACGCCACCACTGGACTCTAAATCAGTGGAGACGTTCTCCGAAGTGACCAACCACATCTGTCTGACAATAAGATGGTTATGTCTGGGTTTAGCGGATGCCTGGAGAATGGTACTGGCCTAACAGCATAGTGGCAACTGCTATGTGTAAAGTTTGTTTGAGGTTGTAGGGTGGCTTTTCAGGGGTTGGGCTTGTACTATATGTTCCAGTGAAGTATAACAAGAAATTTTGGACAATTGTATGCTTCTAGATTTGTGGAACAGTTTGGAGATGATCCCTTCCCAGTCCAACATGACAGTGTATCATTGAACGGTCCATAAAAATAAAGCTTGGCATGGGGAAATTTGACCTCCACCTAATAAAACATTCTTGAATGAATTGGAGCTTAGACTACAACCCAGGCCTTCTTGTCAAACATCAATGCATGACCACACTACTAAACCTTGTGGAAATCCTTCCTAGAAGGGTTGAAGCTGTTATAGCTGCAAAGAGTGGGCAAACTTCACATTAAAGCCTATGGATTAAAAATGGGATGTCGTGTGTGTAAATGCAGGCATCCCAATAATTGTTGGCAATATAGTGTACCACATATCTCCTACATACAAAGACATCAACAACAACAAATAAAATTTGTAAATCGCTTTTCGCAAAGCGCTGTAAGCATGGCTCAGACCAATAATTGGTTGATTGGTAAATTGTGGTATAGAGGAAGAACTCTATAAATCCGGAAATGCCAGGCTAAACAGGTGGCTTT
>JAACNH010002994.1:0-32780 GCA_019447015.1 Hymenochirus boettgeri | reverse complement strand
AGTTTATATACAATCTAGTCCAGGCACCAGTCCTGCAGGTTGGGGGGGTCATCTTAACCCAGCGAGGCTGTAGTTACACCTCTGGTCTCTGCCTTTCTTCTAGCTCCCTCTCATCGGCCTTCTCTTCTCTTCTTCTTTGCTCCTCTGAGGGTCCATTGGCTGCTCCTCACTACGATTCTTCTTTCTCCTTCTAGATCCACTTCTTCCTTTCTCTCTTCAGCCTCTTAAACGTCTCCCCTTATCTCACTGCATTGGCTTTCTATGTACAAACCAAATGAAATATTAGTACACATCCAATTCTTATTGGCTGAGAATGATCATCTTTCCACCTTCTATACAAATAGTATCTAGCTGAAAGCAGAACAATTTTACCCACAATCATTCTGACTGATACAATAAGATGTGTTTGTCACTAGTTTTCATTTACAGCAACCAACCAGACGTTAGCTGTTTACTAGGTTACTGTACCTTTTATTGCATGAGCCCTAAATGATTTCTATTCTTCCCACTATAGCTACTTTCCCTTTACAGAACAAGAAATAGGATCTTATTTTACTTACTTTGAATTATTTGGTTGTAGAATTTATTTCCTATTGGGGTTTTTGATGATCTAGACAAGTTTTGATTTTAGATCCAGTTTAAATTGAATCATTCTCATGGACCGATTTCTAGTTTTATTTTGTATCTCAGTAAAACCAGAGCGTTATCAATGGTTATCAATGGGGCGAGAGGTTCTGTTGGTGATTGTTGGTGATAGGAATATATAAATCCAATATGGATGAGATACTAGAGGGGGACACTGAAAGAAATGAATGGAATGGGCAGGTATTGTTTAGCAGGAGAGAGATATGCGGGGGCACCCTTGTACCGCTAGAGGGCACCCAGGTATTGTTTATCAGGAGAGAGATATGCGGGGGCACCCTTGTACCGGTAGAGGGCACCCTTGTACCGCTAGAGGGCACCCTTGTACCGCTAGAGACGGCTCCATATGCACAAAGTTTCCATTCCGTCCACACAACGGACCATAACTGACAGTTGTTTTTTTGTGATTGCGTATTGCGTGCGTTTCAGGCACATTACCTTTGGTTTGCACTACTGGTAACTCCATATGCACAAAGTTTCCATTCCGTCCACACAACGGACCACAACCGACAGTTGGTTTTTTGTGATTGCATATTGCGTGCGTTTCAGGCACATTACCTTTGGTTTGCACTACTGGTAAGTCTAAAGTCAAATACATTTTACACGTGCTTTTATGTTCTCCATATACACAAAGCTGGAGACGCATTCCGTCCACACAACCACACTGACCATATAACTGACAGTTGGTTTTTTTGTGATTGCATATGGCTGCGTTTCACAGGCACATCCTTGGTTTTCGCTACTTGGTACGTCCAAAGTCAACCAACTACATGACTTAACAGGGAGATTAATAAAAGTTCTTATCGTTAAAATGGTGCTAATTTTCCCCAACCAATCAGATTTATTTAAAACATTCATGGACCGATTTCTAGTTTTATTTTGTATCTCAGTAAAACCAGAGCGTTATCAATGGTTATCAATGGGGCGAGAGGTTCTGTTGGTGATTGTTGGTGATAGGAATATATAAATCCAATATGGATGAGATACTAGAGGGGGACACTGAAAGAAATGAATGGAATGGGCAGGTATTGTTTAGCAGGAGAGAGATATGCGGGGGCACCCTTGTACCGCTAGAGGGCACCCTGAAAGCTAACATCTGATTGGTTGGGGCAAAATTAGCACCATTTTAACAATAAGAACTTGAATCTCCCTGCTTATCGTTAAAATGGTGCTAATTCTGCCCCAACCAATCAGATGTTAGCTTTCAAATGTTAAATAAGATCTGATTGATTGGGGAACAATTAGCACCATTTTTAACGATAAGAACTTTTATTAAATCTCCCTGACAGTCTATAAACTGTAATTAAGCCCAACACCAATATATTGTGGGTAATTAATCGGAAACTCTTGCGTTTCCAATGTTTGTACCACACAGACTCCCATAGGCTCCTTGTGCAATGACAATTGGCCTCCTTTTATTATTGCTGTAAACAGGTGTTTAACCTTAAAGGATAAGACAGACCAACACAGCTATTCTGCCTTAAGGCTGGTACACACGATACAATAATTTGGCCCAACCGACCGACATTTCAGTGTTTTGGTCGGGCCAAATTATTGAATGGCGGCTTTTTCCGGCCTTGATCGACCGCCGACCGTTCGTCCAAATCGGACAGGTCGGAAAATCCCAACCGATCGTGCGATCCTCTATGGACCACACAATCAGTTGCGCCTAACTGTTGGACGCAGCTGCTTTTGCCACGACCATCAGTCCTTCCTCCAGGCCGACCGGTTGAAAGCTTCGAACGGATTGTATAGTGTGTTCCAGCTTTTAGGCTCACTTGGTATCAGATACGGCAGCTCTATGTAAAGTTAAGGGCGGAATATAAAATCTGTATTACAGCTATTTCTTTCATATGTCAAGCCATTGCTTCAGCCATTTACTTACCCTTTAATACTGTAAACAACCCTTAAGTAACAATCTAGAAGCTGAATAATTACAGAATGGACCAATCATGATTTAGATTATGTAACTTCTCCCTTTAATTCACTTCTTCCCAAACCAGTTTATAAATAACCAGGAGAGCTGCTTCCCATTCTAATTCCAATGACACAGAGTCACCGACCCCATCTCTGTGTATAAATCTAATTAAGGGAACCTAATTACCAAGTTTAAATTCCTATTAAATGGGGTTAATGTAATAGGAGCTTTACACCTCTAACCAAAGAAATAATAAAATGGAAGAAATCTAAGGACACACCTGCAGATTGAATATAGGGGAATAGTAGATATATGTCCTTTGGATACTAAAGATTCAATAAGATCCTATAGTAGAAGGATCCCCTTCCCAATAGGAAGAATGTAGCCAGCCCCGCTAGCTGCAAATCACAGTATGTGTTGGACTATTGTAGGAAAATCAAGCACAGGGTTAAAAAGCACACACAAGCACGCAAACAAATTACAACAATCGCAATGCATTTCTTCTGTGTTGCTGTGGGGCCTAAGCCACTGTGTATAGATCCATTCTCACCATTTTTGTCAGCAATGGTTTAAAACTTGAATAAAGATTTACAGAGCTGACACGGACATTGTCTGTTATTATGAATTAAAGTTTATTATTAGGCACAGATGACTGTGTCCCTTTAACTTCCCGTTTTCTTTGAATAGTAATGACATCATCGAAAAAGCTGATGTCGATATTTAGCTACGATTATTACTCACGTGTTACACTTACTGAACACTACTTCCTTCTGTTATATTAATAGGAAGTTTATCAAAAAATACTGTTTGCGTGCCCATGGGGTTTTTGACTTTAATAATGGGGGAACAGTAGATTGTCGCCCTGCGGGGTGGGATAAGTATACGTCAACTGGGGGTTTTGTACCCTAACTATATATTCTGGATCCAACACGTCCGTTCAGCGAGCTGATACCTTTGTCTGCTTGTAAGGCCAGCTACTGTCCCCTGCTCGCAGTTGCCTGGAGCGGGAGTATACACTCGGGGCCGGGTTTTGGGTAGGAATCCGGTGAATATGTATCTTTTCAACACCTGGTGTCCGCCCTCGCGGTCGATTGTGTTTTCTAACCGGACCTACTGCATTGGGAGCGCTGGGAGACACACTGAGACACATCGTTACCAACTCTTGTATGAAGTTGCATTTGGGCTGCTTTATTGTTACTTTTCTTGCAGAAGTCACATATGGACGCATAAGAGACTACCGTTTGTCAACTAACCGTGTACAGCTACACATTGGACCCCCCTTCCTTTGAGCTGGGTGAGATCGTATTTACAACCTCTCCTTTAAATGTTTAAGCTTATCTGGATATTGTTTGTCTATTTTTGTTCACAGCAGTTTGCACTTCCATTTACCCTTGATGTGCCTCACATACATACCCTGTTGGACATATATATGATTCAGTCTTTCCAGCTGATTTAGGGAGTGAATTTTAGTATATTTATATTTCTATCTGTATAATTGGTTTTTGTGTATTGGGGTTTTTCAGGGCATGTCTTATGTTTTAATATTTTCAGAATAAACTCATGGTTGCACCTACCGCAGTCCTTCATACTGTTTTTTTAGAGTCACTATCTTAGTCTATATGACTTATTTGGTTTGTATTTACAGCGTTAGTGCCCCATCATATGATTGGGTTCTGATGGTACTTTGGAATTCTTTTAACCATCTTTTGTGGTGACCAGTAAGATTTCTTGGGGGGGAATAGTATCCGTATACGGGGGAACCAGTAGTGTCTGTGGGGGGAATAGTATCGTATACGGGGGAACAGTAGATCTGTTGGGGGGGAATAGTATACGTATACGGGGAACAGTAGATGTCTGTGGGGGGGAATAGTATACGTATACGGGGGAACAGTAGATGTCGTGGGGGGGGGAATAGTATACGTATACGGGGGGGGAACAGTAGATGTCTGTGGGGGGGAATAGTATCGTATACGGGGGAAAACAGTGAAATGTCTTGGGGGGGAATAGTATTATACGTAGATGGTTGTGGGGAATTGTAAGTTAGGGGAACAGTAAGTCTGTGGGGGGAATAGTATACGTATAGGGGGAAACAGTAGATGTCTGTGTGGGGGAATAGTATACGTATACTGGGGAACAGTAGATGTCTGTGGGGGGGATAGTATACGTATACGGGGGAACAGTAGATGTCTGTGGGGGGGAATAGTATACGTAGACGGGGGAACAGTAAAATGTCTGTGTGGGGAATAGTATAATAACTGTGGAAGCATAAAAAAATCGTTGGTGGGATAGATATATGGTTGTGTCGGGGACAGATGTGTGGGGAATAGTTTATACTAACGTAACATAGGTGGGGGGGAAGTAGATTATACTATACGGGGCTAGTGAGTCTGGGTGTTTCGTCGGGAATAGTACGTCCCTAACTGGTTTTGGAACTCCATCTGTCTTTTGTGTGGGTATCTATAACGTATCTTGCTCCGGCTGACCGTGATGTCTTGTGGTGGGATCAGTATCACGTATCCCGTGGCTGAACTCTTTGTAATTTGTGGGATAGTCCTACTATACCTGCTGTAACCTTATAGAGATCCTTTTGCTGGGGATGCCTTCATTCATCCACGTAACTGGGGGACCCCTACGTATGTCTTGTTGGGGCGATGTATATCACTTTCCGGCCTGGGCATAATTCTGTTGTGTGGTCTCAGTGATACTATCCGGTTCGGAACTATATCTTGTCTTGGGAACTAGTGATCGTATACGGGGGAAACAGTAGATTGCTGTGGGGGGGAATAGTATACGTATTAAACGGGGAACAGTAGATGTCTGTGTGGGGAATAGTATACGTATACGGGGAACAGTAGATGTCTGTGGGGGGAATAGTATCGTATACGGGGGGAACAGTAATGTCTGTGGGGGAATAGTTACGTATACGGGGGACAGTAGATGTCTGTGGGGGGGATATATACGTATATTGGGGAAAACATTAGATGTCTTGGGGGGGAATAGTAATCGTATATGGGGGACACAGTGTCTTGTGGGGGGGGAATAGTTACGTTATGGGGAACGTAGATGTCTGTGGGGGGGAATAGTATACTTATATGGGGGAACAGTGAAATCGTCTGTGGGGGGAATAGTAATACGTAATGGGGGAACAGTAGATGTCTGTGGGGGAATAGTATACGTATATGGGGGAACAGTAAGATGTCTGTGGGGGGAATAGTATACGTATATGGTGGAACAGTAGATGTCTGTGGGGGGAATAGTATCGTATATGGGGGAACAGTAGATGTCTGTGGGGGGGAATAGTATACTATATGGGGGAACAGTAGATGTCTGGGGGGGGAATAGTAATACTATATATGGGGGAACAGTAGATGTCTGTGGGGGGAATAGTACGTATATGGGGGAACAGTAGATCTCTGTGGGGGGGAATAGTATACGTATATGGGGGAACAGTAGATGTCTGTGGGGGGAAATAGTATACGTATATGGGGGAACGTACTATATGTCCTTTGGATACTTAAAGATCAGATTCAATAAATCCTACAAGGATCCCCAATTCACTGCGCTAATCTCAAGGGTAACTAAAACCAAAAATAAAACCCCATTAAAACAATGTACAAAAGGTTTTTAATCTTTCACTTATGACCATTCACAACGGGGAATTGTAGCACAAACTATAATAACACACGTAGTTTTATTTTCATTAAAGGCACATCATGGTCCTATTCTAAAACCATCTACCTTCCTATTGTACCCTGCTTCCCTTAAATCTTATTTGTATCAAAATGATTGTGTCATATTAATTCAATATTTATATAGTAAAAAAATAAGTTCTGTGATACTGTTCGTCCTTAGAAAAATAAAATCACAGTACTCTTATTTTACTGTAATTTTATTCTGTGGCTTCTCTAGCAGTGTTCCCTCAAAGCTGGGCGCTCTACATCTCTTCAGGCCGGTGCATCACAGGTTTAAAGTGCTGCGGTACGGAGCGCACAGAAAATATATTTTTGCACACACAGCCAATTTGGGCTTAGAGGGAACATTGCCCTCTAGTAACTAGGGATTTGTTCTGTTTTTGGTTTTGCCAAATAGATTAAAGGGCAACTCCATCCTAATAAAAACATCTTTTAGAAAGAATCGCCTCTTTAAAATATGTTAGCATCATGTTTGTCCTAATGAATTCATACTACGTTATGCCTAGCTATGCTTCTGGATGCCCTCTGAAACTGAGCAATTTTAGAACCTGTTACTGAGCTGGCCTGCTCAGAATAGGCAGACAGTGGCTTAACATTCCAGATCAGTCATTGCTGTATTCAATATCCATAATAGCAGTTTACTAACTGGAAAACCAGGAAGCCAACAGGGTAAACAGGACTGTGCAGGATTTCGGTTACTTAATTAGTTCACATTTCCACACTATCACCGTTTAGGGTTGGGGGGGGGGGGGGGGTTACCTGTTTATGTAAGTTTTCATTTTAGGGTTGGACTTGAATTAAAGAATTTCAAAGGGGAAGTGGCACAAGAAAACAATGAAATAATAGAGATTCCTTTAGAGGTTTCAATACAGGTTGGGAAAATTCCCTTGTGTTCATTAACACAACAGTATTGGGTTAGAAGACTCTCTCTACACATACTGACTGTCTCTCTGTAACGGTCACCTCATTTCCCAGCTGTCTCCAGTCCGACAGCCAGAGAAACACTTGAATCCTAAACCTTCCCCATCAACATCAACCTATTGTACAAACTGCCTAATAAGGACAATATATAGGTTAACCAAGGTTAAATATTAATTTGCATGAATAGATCCTATAAATCCAACTGATAGCCGTCACTCCCAGCAGACTTGTAGGGACATTATCAGGGTTATTCAATAAAAGTGCTTACCGTATAATCTCGAGATAACCCGACCGAGTAAAACCGAGGTACCCATTTCACCTAAAAATCCTAATAAAGTTTAATTGACCCGAGTATACACCGAGGGTAGAACTTGGGCACCCAGATTTTTGGAAACACCAACTTCCCACTAATAAAGCCTGAAGCATGCTGGGAGTTGTAGTTTCCAACCATCTTGATGCCAAGTGAGGGTGGCATCAAGATGTTTGGAAACTAACAACTCCCAGCATGCTTAATTAGCTGGGAGTTGTAGTTTTCCAAACATCTTGAATCACCCGCACCTTGGCAATCAAGATGTTTGGAAAATACAAACTCCCAGCTATAAAGCATGCTGGGGATTGTGTTCCAACATCCTTGAATGCCCCCCTCCCCCTCAGATCCGTTTGTACCTGTGGCTTCCTCCCTGTGGGCCTCTTCTCCCTGTGGACTCTTCTCCCTGTGGACTCTTCCTCCTGTGGAACTCTCTCCCTGTGGACTCTTCTCCTGTGGACTCTTTCTCCCTGTTGACGCTCTCCCTGTGGACTCTTCTCCCTGTGGACTCTCTCCCTGTGGACTCTTCTCCCTCTGGACTCTTCTCCTCCCTCTGGATCTCTCCCTCTGGACTCTTCTCCCTCTGGACTCTTCTCCCTCTGGCTCTTCTCCTCTGGACTCTCGCCCTCTGGGGACTCTTCTCCCGCTGGCCTATTTCTCCTCTGGACTCTTTCTCCCTCTGTACTCTTCTCCTGTGACTGACTTCTTCTAATCTTCCTCCATCCATTCCCGCAGGTACGGTATCTAGCAGTCCGGCAGCCGGCCGCTCGCCCATTCCTGTACTGGCGCGCCGCTGACGTCACTGCCCGCGCCGGGCTTGGCGCCGGGCATTGCGTCCAGGCCGGCGCGCCATTCAGAAAAGGATCGTGCGTCTGCCGGAATGCCAGGTAAGTGGTTTGAACTCGGTATCACCGAGTCCGAGTTTTCAGGCTGATTTTCAGCCTGAAAAACACTCGGTTTATACTCGAGTATATACGGTAACATTAAAATGGTGCTATTTTGCCCAACCAATCAGATGTTAGCTTTCAATGTGAAATAAGATCTGATTGGTTTGGAGTAAAATCAGCCCCTTTTTAACATAAGAACTTTTTATCCAACTCCCTGTATGTGTTATTACTTTTGCATTCCGGCGATTTTCCATTCTAAACAAAATCGCATAACAATCATGGTACGCAAAAAAACACTCTTTGTGTGGCCTAGCCTTACTGTTTGGCTTGTCTGGAGAGGGGTGGGCCACACTAAGTGCCTACAGAGAAACATCCACGGAGTTAATTTACAGAAAAATCCATTAGTTTTGTTATGGGAAACACAAAGTTAAATCCTGCTTCTCAACCCATTGAATCATCAGAAACAGGCCACGAAACATTATCATGCTATAATAAACAGTAGAGATTTCTATTACAATTTGAAGGTTCTTCACAAACCTACTGTGGCTAGGGGTCCCGATATAAAGTTGCACACAAACTTCACACAATGTTGTGCAATATCTTGTAATATTTCCCAAGCCACATAAAGTAACTATTCTGGGGTTTTGTTGGCCTTAACTAACGTTCTTAATTCTCTTGACTCCAGTTTAAAAACCAGAGACCTCTCCCACTCCCCAGTGCATAAAATGTTAACAACAATCCCATCAAAATGGAACTGATGGTTGCAGATACTGATGAGAGAGAAAGTGTCATCCAAGCGGTTATTTGCATCTCCCTTTGCTTAGTTTTAGGGGGTGGGTGAAGAATTTTTAATCTTTGTAACTTGTTGGTTTTGTGGCTTTTAGAGAATATAGGTGTCTGTAATAAAAGTTCTTATCTTTACAAATGCTGCTACTTTTTGCCCCAACCATCCTATGTTATTTTTCCCCCTTGAAAGCTAACCATCTTGATTGGTTGGGCAAAATTAGCACCATTTTTAACGCATAAGACCTTTTATTTGAATCTCCCTGTCATTTTGAAGAATATATGAGATATATGGTCAGTGCCTAAAAAATATGATAGTGAATGCTTGGTAATGAAGCCTAAACCCATGTTGATAGGTGAGACACAGATAACAGTTTTTTGTCTGCCGTATGTTGTTCTGTTGTTTCCGAGTGCTTTAACAATAAAATCTCCCCCAATATTTTAAATCCGAGCATTGGTGGATTAAATGCATGGAAACCCTGAGGAGAACGAGGTAACTGGTTCCTACCATTGTATGAATAGCACCAGTCCAGATCTGATTCTTCCTGTACTGCTGGACAATTAGCCCAATGCACCAAGAACTACAGTCAGCAATAATAGGAAATCCCAGGTTGCAAAATCAATTCACCTCTGGCAGAAGATTAAATGTGCAAATACAACATTAACCCAGGGAACCCTTTCTATATAGCCAACGGCAACGGCACAGTAGGACGGAAAAACTAGATCCCAACATCCACATTGACTGGGGCCATCGCCTTCATTTATAAATACTAAGTGTAACCCTCTGCCTAGCTATTAAATCGGTTTTTTATCACTGCTCAGTCTCGGATACAGCAAGAACAAGACAGGGTCATCTAGTATTTTAATTGACAGCTCTGAAGGGCTTCACTGAACATGTGTAAACTATTGAAAAAGTCCCTATGTATCTCTCCTTCCTACAACTGTAAACACATTCTGGATAAATCAAATGAGGAGTTTGGAGCAGGCAGGTGTCATTCCAATAAACATGCCCAATTTACTGCAATGTTCCAGGGTCCACAAAAGCAAACAAGCCCATTGACATAAGATTCCTTAACTCACGATTCACTGCACACAAACACCCCATCTCTCATTGGGTCCACACATGTGGGAAATTGGAGATGAATGGTGGAGCGGTTACCAATAGCAAGTACCTGGGGCCTGGAGTAAGGATTGGTAACCCTACCTCCATATTTTATAGAAGCCACCAAGCACAAAGAATCTGCTTCTGCAGACTTACTGAGTGCTTCAATGCACTATCTCTTATACAGAAATTCCAGGACATTAACCTGGCATATGAACTGGCAGCATGGGTAAGCGAGTAGCACTGAGGCCTTGCACGCGCTGATGGTCGGTAGGTTTGTATGTTTTCTCTCCCCAGCTTGCGTGGATTTCCCCAGTGGCCCGCTTCTAGGGTTTTTTGCTGCCGGAGACAAACTGTTAAAGTGGGTGTGGCTTTGCTGGTGGGCAGGCTAAAACAAGTACCAGTTTATTTTGGCTCTTTGAACAATAAATTTCACTCTCCAAGCAATTTCTGAGCTAAAAAGACAGGCACCCAGCAAGGCCCAGCAATCCCACCCCAAACCCCAAAAACTCACTGACTGACATGACACGTGGTTGTGTGCACAGTGGTCACTGTCACAGTAGTAGTAGCGCACAGGCTGCAACAGATGCGGAAGATTCACCACTTTGTCTGCCTCAGCTCCTCTCCTGTAATCTTACGAATTCCGCACCTAACTGCCAGTTTCACACCAACCTCCTTTTTTTCTTTTCTCCCCTCTCTCTAGCCTCTGCTGCTGAGAGATGACCAATGGGCACTGGCACAAAAAGCCAGGAATAATGAAAGTGGCACTATGGAAGTGCCTCTAGTTTTGCGTTTGATTGGTCTAAACACATTCTTCCTTACCTTGACCATTGGAACTATTGGTTCTTTTGCTCAGCAGCATGGTGCAGCGCCTTCGACGTTCAAAGCAACTTTGCTAATCACACATGGCCACAGCTGCACCTATAAGTGCCATTAGTACAAATAATGTTTTTTTCCAATATGCTGCTGCCTCTCTTTTTCAGTGCCGGGATGCCGCCTGAGGCAAGTGCCTCATTGTAGCCCTGGGTTTTCCCCACAAGTCAAACGCTATACTGATAGGCTGTAATGTGTTAAAATAAATGTGCTTTAGATTGTAAGCTCGTCGGGGCATGGTTCTGATGGGAGATTGTAACCCGTGTAATTGCTACTGAAGATGGTTATCTCACGATGATGATTACAATCTAATAACAAAATTAAACTGGGGGGAGGGTGCATAGAAATTAGCAATCCTACCTTGGCTGCCTGGTAATGTTGATTTTAAAACAGTTTTTTTAATTTTAAATTACACTTTTTTCCATTAACAAAGGCAACAAGTCTATAGGTGCACACCTACCAACAATATATTATTTTCTAATGCGCAAAATTCAGGCGGTAGAAGAGACACTCATGAGAGATTTTTTTGTATATTCATAACCATGGATTCCACCTGCCTAGAATATCAGTCCCGATTGAGAAAGCAACAACTTTCTACACGACCCAAAGTTAACACAATGAAATAAGATGCATTTGCAGCGAAGTACAATACTGGTATAGAGTCACAGAAACTACTTTCAGATATGAAGATGCCTGTATGGAATGCAAGGGATTTTATGGTTTTTGCTTGCGATTCCTTTAGCTGAACCATTTAAAAAAAAATAAGATGTCCATATGTTGCATGGATAAAGGGTGTGTCCTGTTGCATGGATAGGGTTTTGGCCTGTTGCATGATAGGGTGTTGGCCTGTTGCATGGATAGGGTTTGTGCCGGTTTGCATGGATATGGTGTTTGGCCCTGTTGCATGGATAGGGGGTTGGCCTGTTGCATGGATAGGGTGTTGGCCTGTTGCATGGATCGGGTGGTTGGCCTGTTGCATGGCTGGGTGTTGGCCCGTTGCATGGAATAGGGTGTTGGCCTTTTCATGGATAGGGTGTTGGCCTGTTGCATGGATAGGATGTTGGCCTGTTGCATGGATAGGATGTTGGCTGTGCATGGATAGGATGTTGGCCTGTTGCATGGATAGGATGTTGGCATGTTGCATGGATAGGATGTTGGCCTGTTGCATGGATAGGATGTTGGCATGTTGCATGGATAGGATGTTGGCATGTTGGCATGATAGGATGTGGCCTGTTGCATTGATAGGATGTTTGGGCCTGTTTGCATGGATATGATGTTGGCCTGTTGCATGATAGGATGTTGGCCTGTTTGCAGGGATAGGATGTTGGCCCTGTTGCATGGATAGGAGTTGGCCTGTTGCATGATAGGATGTTGGCCCTGGTGTGCATGGATAGGAATGTTGGCCTGTTGCATGGATAGTATGTTGGCCCTGTTTTCATGGAATAGGATTTGGCGCTGTTGCATGGGTAGGATGTTGGCCTGTTGCATGGATAGGATGTTGGCCTGTTGCCTGATAGGATGTTGGCCTGTTTGCATGGATAGATGTTGCATGTTGAATGGTACAAATTCAGACTGTGTATGTCTGATTCCATGTCATCAAAAGGCCAGCATGTCAATGCACTAAAAGCAAGAAAACAATGGATGAAAGTTAAAAATAAGCTTTTATTCCCTCTTTACCATGACAAGGCCTGAGTCATTTCATTCACCCTCACCTACAGTGATACTAAATAAGGCCAGTGGCACTTATTCCCCATTGAGCAGTAATTATACTGAGTAGGACATTATTTACTGGGACATTATCACCTGGGATATCTGTGTAAACACAGCCGGACTATTTCCCCGACCGAGCGCTCACTAACGAATCCCTATCCGATCATAACGAATGAACAATGTCAGTTAACTGGGGGGACGGTTCTCTTATGAGTCTCCATCCACAATAACATGGAGCATGGTTCTTCCACCACAACTACATCTCAACTCAGCATCAGGAATTGTGGCAGTGTGGCGCTCCTGAGTGTCCACATTCACCCCAGGACCCTCATCTTCCTGCCCACTCACCATGACCCCACTTACCCCCCCACATGACCCGCCCACTTACTCCCTCATCACCGTTGCCCCCCACTTAACGCCTCACCGGTGACCCCACGAACCCCCTCACCGTGACCCCCACTAAACCCCCCTCAACACTCACCGTGACCTCCACTAACCCCCCTCACGTTACCCCCACTAACCCCCCTCATCGTGACCCACTTCCCCCCCGTCAACCGTGACGCCCCTTCCCCCACTCACTGACCCCCTTAACCCCCCCCCTCACCGTGACCCACTCCCCCCTCACATGACCCACTGTCTTACCCCCCTCCCCCCGGTACCACCTTTTTCACAGACAGGTTGATGTTCTCCATGATCCGTCCTTCACTCCCTGGGAACCATGTGTTTCCCTCACCCAGGACATCCCAGTCCAGTCCGGGCGGCTGCAACTCCCCAGATCCCGGGACCTCTGCACAAACCACTTTCAGTCATGTGACAGGACGGAGGGCGCCTAGATAGGACTCAGAACCAATGACAGAGGGACAAGGTCCTACAATGGGGCTAGGATTTGCTGCGGACATTGTGACAGCAGACCAGTAGGATTGGATCGAACCGTCTGCCAATCACAAATATGGCGGGTGCCTTATTGCGGAAATGTTACGAATCAGAAGCAAGTGGGCGGGGCCGGGAGTGGGAACTGGAACCATTTATAACCCGAGTAAAACACAAGACTTCCGCCAATCACAGTCACATTGGTTATGGTGCTGGGCCCGTTGCAAAGGGTGGTCAATGTGATAGGAAAAGGGCTTGGCTATTGGCTGTGGGATAACACCTCCAAAATTGTAAAAGGCTCGGGTTAAGAGTGGGGAGGGGGCAAGTGAGTGAGTTGACCAGAGGCGCGGGATTATGTGAATAAAACCTCTAGCATTGTGGATATATTATGGTTCTATCAGCAATTTGTAATTATGTTTATGTGAAAGGGAAACGCACATTGTTTAAATGAAGTTATGGATGTTAACCGATTAATAGTTCATGTCCCTCCTACGATGTTCATTGCATTGCAACGTCCCAGGTACCTCACCCAGCAAACAAAGCCATGATGGTAAGTTGTATTTCCAAACATACAGGAACACCATGTTTCGACATGACTGACACTAGACCCTGGCAGGACATCTGAATGGCAAGTGACCGGTTCCATACAACAGCCAACGGACTACACTTTACTGTAACCAGCAATGGTTTTACTTCCCCTTCATATTTGCATGCCCATAGAAACGGGGAAAAGGAAAGTCCCCACAACATAAACAGTTACCTTCTATATCATTGGAAGAGGTGCTGATCATTAGAGATCATCATCACAATCTGGCGGGACCATCAGCTGAGGAAAGCAAAAGGATTGAAAACGGACTCAATCCGACTTCTCTATCTCCACCGTCACCGATATATCAAACCAACGGATCGATGGTCACACCAAGTAATTCAATAGTTTATTTAATGGTATTAATAGTGCCCTTCCTCATGCCATGGTAAACGTGCCCTGCCTCAGCATGTAAACGTGCCCCTTCCTCAGGCCACTGGTCACGTGCCCTTCCTCAAGGCCATGTGTAAACTGGCCCCTTCCTCATGCCAATGGTAAAGTGCCCCCTTCCTCAGGCCATGGTAAACGTGCCCCTTCCTCAGGCCATGGTAAACCGTGCCCCTTCCTCAGGCAATGGTAAACGTGTGCCCCTCCTCCGGCCATGGTAACGTTGCCCCTTCCTCAGGCCATGGGTAAACGTGCCCCTCCTCAGGCCATGTAAACGTCCCCTTCCTCAGGCAATGGTAAACGTGCCCCTTTCCCCCCCCTTCAGGTGATTAAGGTGGCTCACGTTTACACCAAAAGGTATTCTGATGTGTTGGTCAGCCAATAAATATATGAGTTACTTTTGAGTGGACCCTCAATAAACTGTATATTTCCATGCAGATTCAGCGTGCAAATGTTTGTAGTGTTTTAATAAACAGTGTATGGTATTTTAAGGAAACGTGCCCCCTTCCTCAGGCGATGGGTAAACGTGCCCCTTCCTCATCGATGGTACACGGCCCCGTTCCTCAGGCGATGTAAACGTGCCCTTCCTCAGGCGATGGTAAACGTGCCCCTTCCTCAGGCTATAATAAACGGCCCCTTCCTCAGCATGTAACGTGCCCCTTTCCTCAGGCTGATGGTAAACCGTGTCCCTTCCCAGCGATGGTCAACGTGGCCCCTCTCCTCAGGCGATGGTAAACGTGCCCCTTCCTCAGGCGATAATAAACGTCCCTTCCTCAGGCGATGGTGAAACGTGCCCTTCCTCAGCGATGGTAACGGCCCCTTCCTCAGCGATGGTAACGTGCCCTTCTCATCGCGATGGTAACGTGCCCCTTCCTCAGGCGATGGTAACGTGCCCCTTACATCATGGCGATGGTAAACGGCCCTTCCTCAGCGCGATAATAACGTGCCCCTTCCTCAGTCGATGGTAACGTGCCCCTTCCTCAGGCATGGTAAACGTGCCCCTTCCTCCTCAGGCATGTAAACGTGCCCCCTTCCTCAGTCGATAATAAAACGTGCCCTTCCTCAGGCGATGGTAAACGGGTTCCTCCTCAGCAATGTAAAACGTGCCCCTTCCTCAGGCCATGGTAACGTGCCCTGTCCTCAGGCCATGGTAAACCTTTTGGTGGGGGGCCCCTTCCTTCATGCATGTAACGTGCCCCTTCCTCAGGCCATGTAAACTGCCCCTTCCTCAGGCCATGTAAACGTGCCCCTTCCTCAGGCCATGGTAAAACGTGCCCCTTCCTCATTCGATAATAAACGTGCCCCTTCCTCAGGCGATGGTAAACGTGCCCCTTCCTCGGCCATGGTAAACTGCCCCTTCCTCAGGCCCTGGTAAACGTGCCCCTTCCCTTCCGCGATGGTAAACGTGACCCTTCCTCAGTCGATAATAAACTGTGCCCCTTTCCTCAGGCGATGGTAAACGTGTCCCCTGTCCTCAGAGGCGATAATAACGTGCCCCTTCCTCAGGCCATGGTAAACGTGCCCCTTCCTCAGGCCATGGTAAACTTGGCCCTTCCGCAGCCTGGTAAACGTGCCCCCTTCCTCAGGCCATGGTAAACGTTCCCCTCCTCAGGCCCATGGTAACGTGACCCTTCTCATGCCATGGTAAAAACGTGGCCCCCTTCCTCAGGCCATGGTAAACGTGCCCCTTCCTCAGGCCATGGTAAACGTTCCCCTTCCTCAGGCCGGTTAACGTGCCCAATATCCTCAGGCCATGTAAACGTTCCCTTCCTCAGGCCATGGTAACGTGCCCCTTCCTCCGGCCAATGGTAACGTGCCCTTCCTCAGGCCATGGTAAACGTGCCCCCTTCCTCAGGCCATGTAACGTGCCCCCTTCCTCAGGCCATGGTAAAACTTGCCCCTTCCTCCTCAAGGGGCCGCCCAGTCGATAATAAACGTGCCCCTTCCTCAGGCGATGGTACGTTGCCCCTTTCCTCAGGCTATGGTAAACGTGCCCCTTCCTCAGGAGTGGTCAACATGCCCCCTTCCTCAGGCGATGGTAAACGTGCCCCTTCCTCATAGCGATGGTAAAACGGCCCTTCCTCAGAGATGGTAAACGTGCCCCTTCCTCAGGAGATGGTAAAACGTGCCCTTCCTCAGGCCATGGTAAACTGCCTCTTCCTCAGCCATGGTAAACTGCCCCTTCCTAGTAGATGGTAAAAACGTGCCCCTTTCCTCCGGAGATGGTAAACGTGGGCCCCTTCCTCAGGCCATTTGGTAAAACGTGCCCCTTCCTCAGGCGATGTAAACGTTCCCCTTCCTCGGCGATGGTAAACGTGCCCTTCCTCAGGCGTGGAACGTGCCCCGTCCTAGAGATGTAAACGTGCCCCATCCTCAGGTGATTAAGGGGGCCGTTTACCCCAAAACGTATTCTGATGTGTGGTCACCATCCATATAAATTAGTTCTTTTGGATTGGACCCTCAATAAACTTAATATTCCAGAGTTCCGCTGCAAAAGCTTTTGGTAGTGTTGTATAATAACAGTGTATGTATTGTAAAGGGAAACCAACAGCACTAACGTGCACCATATAAACATATTCTATCCATTCCTCCAAGCGCACATTTATTTAGGAAGTTTTTGAGCTTTAGTGATTATTTAAAGGAACTAACACGAACTTTGATATTTTTTTAACATCCTCTGTGTGGACTAAGATTTATAACCCCAAGAGAAACAGACAAACTTCCCCAATAGGATTTGCTTGCCCTCAGATAGTACTATTAAGTGTCCATTGTGCTCTGTGTTATTACGTTACCCATACAATTAGAGATGGCTGAGCGGTAACGAATTGTAATGGGTACTATATGGATGAACAATGCTTTAAAGAGACGGAGTTGGAAAATGTTGTCTTTAAACGCCACCTTATTGGGGGTTAATAGACTGCATATCGAGAACTGTTATTATGGCAAAGGGAAGAAAAACAAACAAGGAAATATTCTTCTCCTTTGGCCCTCGAGGGACGTTTTTATGATTGGAACATTTAATATATAACATCTACTTTAAAGGACATATAATTCTAATAAATAATTGCCGTCAGGCGATTGCCCATGTACTGAGGATCATCCACTGCTATATTTGTAACCTTAAAATACTATTGGTGCCTACAAAATTATATGTTTGTTGAGTGGTGCCCCGCCTTTTTCTTCCCAGGCTCCGCTGCCATGGCTGTAGTCAAACCCTTTATATTTAGCACCAGACCCATTGACTTGAATGGATCTTACATCACCAGCAGCAATGTCAATGGGCAAAGGAAGACGGAGAGCATACATTAGATGCAACCTCTATTAGCAGGTTAGTGAATCTGTTGACTTGAGCATAGAAATTATGACCACTACTGCCTTCTGATTCTGTATTTTTTTGAGCTTTAGGTTGTGCCCTTTTTACATGGAGCAGAATTCCACATACAGTAGTCTCATACAGTAATACGTGGATTTGCTATTGTCGTATGGGACTACTGTAATTGGAAAATAAATACAAACCTCAAAACAATACAGAATCGGAAGGCAATCTTTAACATATATACCATCCTCCTTCCTGATGCTGTATTGTGTTTAAAGTATTAGTTGCCCTTTAAATGGTAATCCAACGCAGTAATGGTGATGCCACATCAGCAAAGGTAATCCTCACACAGTATGGTGATCCCACACAGTAATCTGCATTCCACCACAGTAATGGTAATCCTCACAGTAATGGTGATGGCCAACACCGCAAGTATCCCACACACGTAATGTGATCCCACACAGCAATGTGATCCTACACATAATGGTTTCTCCCACAACACAGTATGGTTATCCCACACAGGAAGTGATTTCCCACACAGTAAGGTTGATCCCACACAGTAATGGTGATCCCACACGTACTTGATCCCACACAGTACTTGTAATCCAGAAAAAAAAAAAAAAAAAAAAAAAAAAAACAAAACACAAGGAAAAGGTGATCCCACACAGTACTGGTAACCCACACAGTATGGTAAATCCCACACAGGAAAAGGTTGATCCCACACGTAATGGTGAATCCTACACAGTAATGTTGATCCACACAGTCATGGTGATCCCAACACAGCAATGGTGTCCTACACAGTAAATGGTGATCCCCACACAGTAATGGTGACCCACAAGTTAATGGTGATCAACACAGTAATGTGATCCCACACAGTAATATGGTGAGCCCCACACAGTAATGGTAATCCCAACCATGTAATGGTGATTCCCACACACAGTAATGGTTATCCCACACAGGAAGGTGCCCACCTTTTCTTCCCCGGCTCCTCTGCATGGGCTTGGAAGTCAAACTTTATTAGCACCAGACCCATTGACTTGAATGATCTTACATCCACCAGCAGCAAATGTACAATGGGAAAAAAGGAAACGTAGAGCATACATTAGATTAAACCTCTATTAGCAGGTAGTATAATCTGATTGACCTTGAGCATAGAAATTATGACCACTCTGCCTCTTATTCTGTATTGTTTTTGAGGCTTTAGTTGCCCTTTAATGGACAGCAAATTCACATACGTAGTCTCATACAGTAAATAATGATTTGGCTATTTCTGTATGGGACTACTGTAATGGGAAAATAATACAACCTCAAACAATACAGAATCGGAAGGCAATCTTTAACAATAGAACCATCCTCCTGATTCTGTATTGTTTTTAAAGTATTAGTGCCCTTTAAATGGGTATCCAACGCATAATGGTGATGCCACGCCACCCAGCAAAGGTAATCCCACACAGTATGGTTACCCACACTAAATGGCAATTCCCACCGTTATGGTATCCCTTCACAGTAATGTGTGATGCCACCAGCAAAGGTAAATCCCACAGTAATTGTGTCCCACACGAAGGTGATCCTACACAGTAATGGTTATCCCACACAGTATGGGTATCCACCAGGAAAGGTGATCCCCACACAGTATGGTGATCCCACACAGTAATGGTGATCCCACACAGTAATGGTGACCCACACAGTATGGTGATCCCACAATAATGAGAGCCCACACGTACTGGTTCCCACACAGTAATGGTATCCACCCACACAGGAAAGTGATCCCCACAGTAATGTGATCCTACCACAGTAATGGTGATAACCCACACTATGGTTGATTCCCCACACAGCATGGTGAGCTACACAGTAATGGTAATCCCAACAGTAATGGTGATCCCACACAGTAATGGTATCCCCCCACATTAATGGTGGATCCATCAAGTAATGGTGATCCTACACAGTATGTGATTCCCCCACAGTAATGGTAATCCCACACATAATGTGATCCCACCACAGTAATGGTTATCCGACACAGGAAAGGTGATCCCACACAGTAAGTTGATCCCACACAGTAATGCGTGATCCCACACAGTAATGGGTGACCCACACAGTAATGGTAATTCCCACACAGTAATGGTGATCCCCCACAGCAATGGTTTTCCCACACAGAAAGGTGATCCCACACAGTAATGGTGATCCACACAGTAAGGTGATCCCACACAGTCATGGTGATCCCCACACAGTAATGATTATCCCACACAGTTATGATACCCACACGTAATGTGATCCCACACAGTAATGGTGATCCCACACAGTAAGGGTGATCCCCACACAGTAATGTGATCCCCACACCGTAATGGTGATCCCTACACAGTCATGGTGATCCCCACAGTAATGTGATCCACACAGCATGGGATCCCCCACACAGCATGGTGATTCCACACAGTAATGGTGATCCCACCAACAATGGTGATCCCACAGTAATGGTGATCCCACACCCAGACAATGGTGTATCCCAACCGTTTCATTTTGATACCCACACAGTAATGTGGAATCCCACACAGTAATGGTTGACCAACAGTTTATGGTGATCCCAACACAGTATGGTAATCCACAACAGCATGGTAATCCACACGTATGGGGATCCCACATCAGCAATGTAATCCCACACAGTAAATGGTGATCCCACACTCAATGGTACCCCCACCCAGCAATGTGATCCCCACAAAGCAATGGGGTACCCCACACGTAATGGTGATTTCCACACGCAACGGTAATCTAACATAATGGGATCCCCAACAACATTAATGGTAATCCAATACCGTAAGTGTGATCCACACAGCAATGGCAAATCCCAACAGTAAATTCATTCCAACACAGTAATGGTGATGGTCCACACAGTAAGGTGACAATTCCCACACAGTATGGTAATCCCCCACAGTAATGGTATTCCACACAGTACTGGTAATCATCCCACACGAATGGTAATTCCACACAGTAAAATGGTAATCCCACACCGTAATGGTAATCCCACAACGTAATGGATATCAGTAATATGATGTCGATATTTAGCTACGATTATTACTCACGTGTTACACTTACTGAACACTACTTCCTTCTGTTATATTAATAGGAAGTTTATCAAAAAATACTGTTTGAGTCCTTCTGTTATATTAATAGGAAGTTTATCAAAAAATACTGTTTGAGAGCCAATGGGGTTTTTGACTTTATAATGGGGGAACAGTAGATGTCTGCCCATTTTTAACCATAAGAACTTTTATCAAACTCCCTGTATGTGTAATTACTTTTTGCATTCCGGCGATTTCCATTCTAAACAAAATCGCATAAGCAATCATGTACGCAAAAAAACGCGTTAGTGTGGCCTAGCCCTTACTGTTTGGCTTGTCTGGAGAGGGGTGGGCCACACTAGTGCCTACAGAGAAACATCCACGTAGTTAATTACAGAAAAATCCCAGGAGTTTGTTATGGGAAACAACAATAGTTAAATCCGCTTCTCAACGCCATTGAATCAATTAGAAACAGGCACGAAAACATTATAATGCTATAATAAACAAGTAGAGATTTCTATTACAATTTGAGGTTCATTCACAAACAATATTGTGGCTAGGGGTCCGATATAAGTCAACACAACTTCACACAATGTTGCAATATCTTTTAATATTTCCCAAGCCACATAAAGTAAATATTCTGGGGTTTTGTTGGCCTTAACTAAACGTTCTTATCTCTCTTGACCCAGTTAAAACCAGAGACCTCTCCATCCACCAGTGCATAAAATGTTAACAAAAAATCCCATCAAAAATGGAACTGATGGTGCAGATACTGATGAGAGAGAAAGGGTCCATCCAATCAGGTATTTGGCATCTCCCTGTGCTTAGTTTTAGGGGGGTGGGGGTGAAGAATTTTTAGATCTTTGTAACTTGTGGTTTGTGGCTTTTAGAGAATATATGGTCCATGTAATAAAAGTTCTTATCGTTAAAAATGCTGCTAATTTTGCCCCAACCAATCAGATGTTATTTACCCCTTGAAAGCTAACATCTGATTGGTTGGGGCAAAATTAGCACCATTTTTAACGATAAGAACTTTTATTGAATCTCCCTGTTCATTTTGAAGAATATATGAAGAATATAATGGTCAGTGACTAAACAATATGATAGTGGAATGCTGGGTAATGAAGCAGAAACCCCATGTTGATAAGGTGAGACACAGATAACAGTTTTGTCTGCCTTATGTTGTTCTGTTGTTCCGAGGCTTTAAAAATAAAATCTCCCCCAATATTTTAAATCAGGAGCATTGGTGGATATAAAATGCAGGGGAAACCCTGGAAGGAGAACGAGGGGAACCGGGTCCTACCAGTGTATGAATCAGCACCCAGTCCAGATCGGATTCTCCTGTAGCTGCTGGACAATTTAGCCCAATGCACCAAGAACTACAGTCAGCAATAAAGTAGGAAATCCAGGGTTGAAAATCAGATTCACCTCTGGGCAGAAGATTAAAATGTGCAAATACAACATTAACACAGGGAACCCGTTCTATAGCCTACGGCACGGCACAGTACAGGAAAAACTAGATCACAACATCCACATGACTGGGCCATCTGCTTCATTTATAAATACTAAGGGTAACCTCCTTCCTAGCTAGTAACAATCGGTTTTATCACTGCTCAGTCTCGGATACAGAAAGAACACAGACAGGTCATCTAGTAGTTAATTGACAGCTCTGAGGGATTCACTGAACATGTGTAACTATTGAAAAGTCCCTATGTATCTCTCCTTCCTACACTGTACACATTCTGGATAAAATTCAAATGAGGAGTTTGGAGCAGGCAGGTGTCATTCAATAAACATGCCAATTACTGCAATGTCAAGGGTCATAAAAGCAACAAGCCCATTGACATAAGATTCTTAACTCACAGATTCACTGCACACACACCCCATCTCTCATGGGGGTCACACATGTTGGAAGTGAGATGAATGGTGGAGCGGTTACCAATAGCAAGTACCTGGGGCATGGAAGTAGGATTGGTAATCCCTACCTCCCAATATAATTTTTATGAGAAGCACCAGCACAAAGAAATCTGCTTCTGCCAGACTTACTGAGTGCTTCAGCACTATCTCTTATACAGGAAAGTCCAGGACATTAACCTGGCATATGAAAACTGGGCAGCATGGTAGCTCAGTTAGCACTGAGGCCTTGCAGCGCTGATGTCGGTAGGTTTGTATGTTCTCCCCAGCTTGCGTGGATTTCCCCAGGCCCGCTTCTAGGGTTTTTGCTGCCGGAGACAAACTTGTTAAAGTGGGTGTGGCTTTGCTGGTGGGCATGGCTAAACAAAGTACAATGTATTTGGCTCTTTGATACATAAATTTCACTCTCACAGCAATATTCTGAGATGAAAAAGACAGGCACCCAGCAAGGCCCAGCATCCCACCCCAAAGCTTCCCAAAAACTCACTGACTGACATGACACGTGTGTGTGTCACAGTGTCACTGTCACAGTAGTAGTAGGCAAAGGCTGGCAACAGATGCTGAAGATTCACCACTTGTCTGCTGCAGCTCCTCTCTCTGTAATATTACTAATATCCGCACCTAACTGCCAGTGTCACACCAACCTCCTTTTCTCCCTCTCTCTAGCCTCTGCTGCTGAGAGAGGACCAATGGGCACTGGGCAGCAAAAAGCCATGGAATTAAGGAATAGTGCACTATGGGAAGTGCCTCTAGTTTCTTCTTTTGATTGGTCTACACATTCTTCCTTTACTTGACCATTGGACTATGTTCTTTTGCTCAGCAAGCAGGGTGCAGCGCCTGCGGACGTTAAAGCAACTTTGCTCAATCACACATGCACAGCGTGCACCTATAAGTGCCAGTTAAGTAAAAATAAATGTATTTTTCCAATAATGCTGCTGCCTCTCTTTTTCAGTGCAGGGATGCCGCCTGAGGCAAGTGCCTCATGGTAGCCCTGGGTTTCCCCCACAATCATAAAGCTATACTGATAGGCTGTATGTGTTAAATAAATGTGCTTAGATTGTAAGCTCTTCGGGCAGGGCCTGATGGGAATGTACCCGTGTAATTGCTGCGGAAGATGTTATCCACGATGATGATGACAATAATAATAACAAAATTAAATGGGGGGGGGTTGCTTAGAAATTAGCAATCCTACCTTGCTGCCCTGGTAATTTTGATTTTAAACAGTTTTTACACTTTTGTCCATTAACAAAGCAACAAGTCTATAGGATGCACAACCTACACAATATATTATTTCTAATGAGCAAAATTCAGGCAGGTAGAAGAGACTAAATCATGAGAGATTTATTGTATATTCATAAACATGGATTCCACCTGCCATAGAATATACAGTCACCGATTGAGAAAGCAACAAAATGTCTACACGGACCACAAAGTTAACACAATGAAAATAAGATGCATTTGCAGCGAATGTACAAGACTGGAGATAAGAGTCACAGAAACATAATTTCAGATATGAAGATGCACTGTATGGAATGCAAGGGATGTTTATGGTTTGCTTGGGATTCCTTTTATCTGAACCATTTAAAAAAATAAGGATGTCCATATGTTGCATGGATAGGGTGTTGGCCTGTTGCATGGATAGGGTGTGGGCCTGTTGCATGGATAGGGTGTTGGCCTGTGGCATGGATAGGGTGTTGGCCTGTGCATTGCATGGATAGGGTGTTGGCCTGTTGCATGGATAGGGTGTTGGCCTGTTGCATGGATAGGGTGTTGGCCTGTTGCATGGATAGGTGTGGCCGTCATGGATAGGGTGTTGGCCGGTTGCAGTGGATGTAGGGTGTCTGGCTGGGCATGGATAGGGTGTTGGCCTGTTGCATGGATAGGGTGTTGGCCTGTTGCATGGATAGGATGTTGGCATGTTGATATGGTAAAAAGTCCAGACTGTGTATGTCTGATTCAACAATGTCATCAAAAGGCAGCAATACCAATGCACTAAAAGCAAGAAACAATGGATGGATAGGATGTTGGCATGTTGCATGGATAGGATGTTGGCATGTTGATATGGTAAAAAGTCCAGACTGTGTATGTCTGATTCAACAATGTCATCAAAAGGCAGCAATGTCAATGCACTAAAAGCAAGAAACAATGGATAAAAGTTAAAAATAAGCTTTTATTCCCTCTTTACATGACAGGCCTGAGTCATTTCACCCTCACCTACAGTGATACTAAATAATAGCCAGTGGCACTTATTCCCCATTGAGCAGTAAATTATACTGAGATAAGGGACATTATTATACTGGGACATTATACCTGGGATTATTCTGTGTACACACAGCCAGACTATTTGCCCCGACCGAGCGCTCACTACGATCCGATCCGAGCATACGAATGAACAATGTCAGTTACTGGGGGGACAGGTTCTTTATTAGTCTCATCCACAATAACATGGAGCATTGTTCTCACCACAACTTACAATCTAAACTCAGCATCAGGAAGTGTGCAGTGTGGCAGCTCCTAGTGTTCCACATTCAGCCCCAGGACCCTCAGCTTCCTGCCCACTCACCATGACCCACTTACCCCCTCACATGACCCCCACTTACTCCCTCACCGTGGCCCCCACTTAACCCCTCACCGTGACCCCCACTAACCCCCTCACTGTGACCCACTTACCCCCTTCACCGTGACCTCCACTAACCCCCCTCATCGTGACCCCCACTAACCCCCCTCATCGTGACCCCCACTAACCCCCCTCACCGTGACCCCCACTAACCCCCCTCACCGTGACCCCCACTAACCCCCCCTCACCGTGACCCACTTACCCCCCCCTTCACAACCATGATATTCCAATTTTACCCCCGCCCTCACGTGACGACCCACTACCCCCCCCCGCCGTGACCCACTTCCCCCCCCTCACCGTGACCCACTTACCCCCCCCTCACCGTGACGACCCACTTACCCCCTCACCGTGACGACCCACTTACCCCCTCACCGTGACGACCCACTTACCCCCTCACCGTGACCCACTTCCCCCCTCACATGACCCACTGTCTTACCCCCCTCCCCCGGTACCTTTTTCACAGACAGGTTGATGTTCTCCAGGATCCGGTCCTTCACCTCCCTGGGATCCATGTGTTTCCCTCACCCAGGGACATCCCAGTCCGGGCGGCTCCAACTCCCACAGATCCCGGGACCAGCTGCACAAACACTTTCAGTCATGTGACAGGACGGGGAGGAGCCTAGGAATAGGACTAGAACCAATGACAGAGGGACAAGGTCTACATGGGCGAGGATTGGCTGCGGACATTGTGACAGCAGACCAGTAGGATTGGATCGACCGTCTGCCAATCACAAATTAGGGCGGTCTTATTGCGGAAATGTTACGAATCAGAAGCAAGTGGGCGGGGCCGGGAGTGGAACTGGAACCAGTTATAACCCGAGGAAAACACAAGACTTCCGCCAATCACAGTCAACATGGGATGGGGCTGGGCCGTGCCAAAGGGTGTGGTCAAGTGTTATAGAGGCGTGGCTATTGGCTGTGGGATAGACACATCCAAATTGTAAAAGGCGCGGGTTAAGGGGGAGGGGGCAAGTGAGTGGAAGTGACCAGAAGGCGGCGGGATTATGTGAATAACCTCACTAGCATTGTGGGATATGTTATGTTCTATCAGCAATTGTAATTCATGTTTATGTGAAAGGGAAAGCACATTGTTTAAATGAAGGTTTATGGATGTTAAAAGATGAAGAGTCATTCCCCCTACGATGTCATTGCAACGTCCCAGGTACATCACCCAGCAAACAAAGCATGATGGGAGTTGTAGTTTCCAAAACATCAGGAACACCATGGTTCGACATGACTGACCTAGACCCTGGAGACATCTGAATGGCAGTGACCGGTTCCATACCAACAGCCAACGGAACTACAATTTACTGTAACCAGCAATGTTTTACTTCCCCTTCATTTATTGCAATGACCAATAGAAACTGGGAAAAAGGAAAGTCCCCACACATTAAACAAGTTACACTCTATATCATTGGAAGACGTGCTGATCAATCAGATGACATCATCACATGGGCGGGACCATCAGCTGAGGAAAGCAAAATGATTGAACGGACTCAATCCGACTTCTCTAGTCTCCACCGTCACCGAGATATCAAACCAACGGATCGATGGTCACACCAAGTAATTCAATAAGTTTATTAATGGTAGTAATAGTGCCCCTTCCTCAGGCCATGGTAAACGTGCCCCTTCCTCAGGCCATGGTAAACGTGCCCCTTCCTCAGGCCATGGTAAACGTGCCCCTTCCTCAGGCCATGGTAAACGTGCCCCTTCCTCAGGCAATGGTAAACGTGCCCCTTCTTCAGGTGATTAAGGGGGCACGTTTACCCCAAAATGTATTCTGATGTGTGGTCACCAATAAATATAATGAGTTACTTTTGGAGTGGGACCCTCAATAAACTGTAATATTTCATGCAGATTCAGCTGCATCGTTTTGTAGTGTTGTATAACAGTGTAGGTATTGTAAAGGGAAACGTGCCCCTTCCTCAGGCGATGGTAAACGTGCCCCTTCCTCAGGCGATGGTAAACGTGCCCCTTCCTCAGGCGATGGTAAACGTGCCCCTTCCTCAGGCGATGGTAAACGTGCCCCTTCCTCAGGCCATGGTAAACGTGCCCCTTCCTCAGGCCATGGTAAACGTGCCCCTTCCTCAGGCCATGGTAAACGTGCCCCTTCCTCAGGCCATGGTAAACGTGCCCCTTCCTCAGGCCATGGTAAACGTGCCCCTTCCTCAGGCCATGGTAAACGTGCCCCTTCCTCAGGCCATGGTAAACGTGCCCCTTCCTCAGGTGATTAAGGGGGCACGTTTACCCCAAAACGTATTCTGATGTGTGGTCACCAATAAATATAATGAGTTACTTTTGGAGTGGGACCCTCAATAAACTGTAATATTTCATGCAGATTCAGCTGCATCGTTTTGTAGTGTTGTATAACAGTGTAGGTATTGTAAAGGGAAACCTACAGTCCTAACGTGCACACATATAAACATATTACATCCATTCCTCCATACGCGGCACATTTATTTAGGAAGTTTTGAGCTTAGTGATTATTTAAAGGAGAACTAAAACTTTGAATTTTTTTTTAACTCCTCTGTGTGGACTAAGATTTATAACCCCAAGAGAAAACACAAAACTTCCCCAATAGGATTTGCTGCCCTCAGATCTACTATTAGTGTCCATTGTGCTCTGTGTTATTACGTTACCATACAATTAGAGATTGGCGGAGCGGTAACGGAATGTAATGGGTAAATATAGGGAATGAAAATGCTTTAAAGAGACGGAGTTGGAAAATGTTTTGTCTTTAAACAGGCCACTTATTGGGGGTTTAATAGACTGATATCGAGAACTGTTATTATGGCAAAGGGAAGAAAAACAAACAAGGAAATATTCTTCTACTTTGCCCTCGAGGGACAGTTTTATGAATGGGAACATTTAATAGATAAAATCTACTTTAAAGGACAATATAAGTCTAATAATAAATTGCCGTCAGGCGATTGCCCATGTAATGAGGATCATCACTGCTATATTTGTAACCTTAGAAATACTATTGGTTGCCTACAAATGTATATGTTTGTGAGTGGTGCCCCGCCTTTTCTTCCCAGGCTCCTCTGCCATGGCTGGAAGTCAAACCTTTATTTAGCACCAGACCCATTGACTTGAATGGATCTTACATCACCAGCAGCAATGTACAATGGGAAAAAGGAAGACGGAGAGCATACATTAGATTTAAACCTCTATTAGCAGGTAGTAGAATCTGATTGACTTGAGCATAGAAATTATGACCACTACTGCCTTCTGATTCTGTATTGTTTTGAGGCTTTAGTTGCCCTTTAAATGGACAGCAGAATTCACATACAGTAGTCTCATACAGTAATACTGGATTTGGCTATTTCTGTATGGGACTACTGTATGGGAAAATAATAAAACCTCAAAACAATACAGAATCGGAAGGCAATCTTTAACAATAGATACCATCCTCCTGATTCTGTATTGTTTTAAAGTATTAGTTGCCCTTTAAATGGTAATCCAACGCAGTAATGGTGATGCCACACAGCAAAGGTAATCCCACACAGTAATGGTGATCCCACACAGTAATGGCAATTCCACACACAGTAATGGTAATCCCTCACAGTAATGGTGATGCCACACAGCAAAGGTAATCCCACACAGTAATGGTGATCCCACACAGCAATGGTGATCCTACACAGTAATGGTTATCCCACACAGTAATGGTTATCCCACACAGGAAAGGTGATCCCACACAGTAATGGTGATCCCACACAGTAATGGTGATCCCACACAGTACCATTGCTGTGTGGGATCATCCATTATGTGTGGGATCACCATTACTGTGGGATTACATTGCCTGTGTGGAATCACCATTTTGTATGGGATAATACCATTTGCTGGTGTGGGGGGATCACCATTTCTGTGGGGGATTACCATTGCGTGTGGGATTACCATTTAATGTGTGGTGTGACACATTACTGTATGGATTACCATGCTGTATGGAATCACCAGATTACTGTATGGGACACCATTTCTGTGTGGGATTCACCATTACTGTGTGGGATCACCATTACTGTTGGGGTCACCATTACTGTGTGGGATCACCATTATGGGGTGGGCTCACAATTACTGTTACGTGTGGGGATCACCATTACTGTTGTGGGAGATTACCATTACTGTGGGGATTACCTTGCTGTGTGGTCACCATGGCGGTGTGGGATCAACCATTGCTGTGTGGGTCACCATCTGTGTGGGATCACCATTCATTGCTGTGTGGATCCCATTGCTGTGTGGGATCCCATCCAGTACTGTGCTGGGATCACATATTACTGTGTGGGATCAACATTACTGTTGGGATCACCATGCTGTGTGGAATCACCATTACTGTGCGGGATCACCATTACTGTGGGAGGGATGGGATGATTACCATTACTGTGTGGATTACCCTTACTGTGTGGTATTTACCATTATGTGTGGAATCACCATTACTGATTCACCATTGACTGTGGGGATTACCTTACTGTGTGGGATCACCATTAACTGTTGGGAGTACACATTGCTTGTGTGAATCACCATATTATGGCGGGATCACCATTACTGTGTGGGATTACCATTACTTGTGGGATCAAAATTTACTGTGTTGGGATACATACTGTGTGGGATCACCATTACGATCATCATTTATGTGTGGATGACCATTAACTGTGGGGGATTACCATTACTGTGTGGGAATTACCATTACTGTTGGGGATTACCAGTACTGTGTGGATGGAATCACCATTAATGTGTGGGATACCATTACTGTGTGGCAATCACAAGTACTGTGTGGAATCACCATTACTGTGTGGAATTCGCAGTTTATGTGGGATTGCCATTGCTTTGTGTGGGATCACCCATTACTGTATGGGGATTACCATTACGTGTGGGATAACCTAGGTGTCACCATACTGTTAGGATGACCGTGCTGCTGTGGAATCACCAGCTACTGTGTGGGTTACTCATTGCTGTGTGGGATCCCATTGCTGTGTGGGGTTACCCATTATTGCTGTGTGGGATCCCCATAATGTGTGGGAGATTTATGGGATTACAATTGCTGGTGTGGGATCACCATTACTGGGTGGGATACCATTGCTGGGTTGGGAATTTTTGTTTTTTAAAACCCATTACTGTGTGGACACCAATAACTGTTGGATTCACCATTACTGTGTGGGATCACCATTATGGTGTGTGGATCAACATTAGTTGGGTCACCATGTTGGTGTGGGATCACCATACTTTGGATCACCATGGTGTTGTTGGTGGGCGTCCCACCGCGGATACCATACTGTGGGGAATCCACGCATGGCTGTGTGGGATTTTGTGGGATCACAATATTGGCTGGGTGGGATCACCATTATTACTGTGGTGGGATCACAATTACTGGTGGGATCACCATACTTTGTGTGGGATCACCATACTGTGTGGGATCACCATTTACTTGTGGGATCACCCATTACTGCTGTGGGATCACCATTACTGTGTGGGATCATCAGTACTGTGGGAATCATCATTACGGTGTGGGGATCACCATTACGTGTGAGGCTCACCATTACTGTGTGGGATCACCTATACTGGTGTGGGATCACACCTTTCCTGTGTGGGATGAGAACCAATTGCGTGTGGGATCACCTTACTGTGTGGGACCATTACGCGTGTGGGCGATACACCCCCCAACCCCCCCCATACTGCCCTGACGTGGGATCACAGTACTGGTGGGACACCAGTACTGTGTGGGATCACCTTCCTGTGTGGGATATACCTTCTGGGTGGGATCACCATTATGTGTGGGATTACCATTACTGTGTGGGATCACCATTACGTGTAGGATCACCCATTACTGTGTGGGATCCACCATTACTGTGTGGGATACCATTACTGTGGGGGATCACCATTACTGGTGGGATCACCATACTGTGGAGGAATCACCATTGATGGTGGGATCACCATTACTGTGTGGGATCACCCAGTTACTTGTGTGATCACCATTTACTGTGTGGGATCACCTTGCCTGTGTGGGATTACCATTACTGTGTGGGATTACCAGTACTGTGTGGGATCATCATTACTGTATGGGATCCCATTACTGGTGGGGGCACACCATTACGTGTGGGATCACCATTACTGTGTGGGATCACCATTAATGTGGTGGGATCACCTTTCTGTGGGGGTGGGATGGATAATAAACCCCATTTACTGTGTGTGGGATAACCATTACGTGGAGGATCACCATTGGCTGTGTGGGATCACCATTACTGTGTGGGATTACCTTTGAGTGTGGGCATCACCATATTACTGTGGGGATATTACCATTACTGTGTGTGGAATTGCAATTACTGTGTGGAATCACCATTACTGTGTGGGATTACCTTGCAGTGTGGCATCATCAACATACTGCGTTTGGATTACCATTTTTTTTATTTAAAGGGCAACTAATACTTTAAAACCAATACAGAATCAGGAGGATGGTATTATGTTTTAAAGATTGCCTTCCGATTTTATGTTTTGAGGTTTTAGTATGTTCCCATACAGTAGTCACATAAGAAATAGCCAATTGACGTAGTAGTACTGTATGAGACTACTGTTATGTGAATTTCTGCTGTTCCATTTAAAGGGCAACTAAAGCCTCAAAACAATACAGATCAGAAGGCAGTTAGTGTCATAATTTCTATGCTCAAGTCAATCAGATCTACTACCTGCTAATAGAGTTTAAATAGATGTTTTTAAATCTAATGTATGCTCTCGTCTTCCTTTTTCCCAGTGTACATTGCTGCTGGTGATGGTGAAGACACTTCAAGTAAAATGGGTATGGTGCTAAATAAGGTTGACTTCGCCATGCAGAGAGCCTGGGAGAAGAAAGGTGGGGCACCTTTCCTGTGTGGGGATAACCATACTGTGTGGGCATCACCAATTACTGTGGTGGGTGGGATACCATTACTGGGGGATCACCATTACTGGTGGGATCACCATTACTGTGTGGGATAACCATTACTGTGTGGGACACCATTACTGTGTGGGATCACCATTATGTGTAGATCACCATTGCTGTGTGGGACACCATTACTGTGTGGGATCACCATTACTGTGTAGTGGATCACCATTACTGGTTGGGATCACCTTTCCTGTGTGGGATTCACCATTACTGTGTGGTTGTTGATACCGAGCTTGTGTGGGGGGAGCCCTTTCCTGTGTGGATTACCATGACTGTGTGGGATTCCAGT
>JAACNH010002993.1:0-32781 GCA_019447015.1 Hymenochirus boettgeri | reverse complement strand
GATAGATAGATAGATAGATAGATAGATAGAAAGATGATAGATAGATAGATAGGCAGATGATGATACAGAGATAGATAGACATATGATAGATAGATAAATAATTGTTATATAGATAGATAGACAGATGATAGATAGATAGATAGATAGATAGATAGATAGATAGATAGATAGATAGATTATAGAGTGATAGATTATATAGATAGATAGACAGATGATAGATTGATAGATAGACAGATAGATAGATAGATAGACAGACAGATGATAGATTGATAGATAGACAGACAGATAGATAGATAGATAGATAGATAGATAGATAGATAGACATATGATAGATAGATAGATAGATAGATAGATAGTTGTTAGATAGATAGATAGATAGATAGATAGATAGTTGTTAGATAGATAGACAGATGATAGAAAAATAGACATAGGTAGACAGACAATAGATAGATAGATAGACAGTCAGATAGTTGTTAGATAGATAGACAGATGATAGAAAAATAGACAGATAGGTAGACCGACAATAGACAGATGGTAGATAGATAGTTGTTAGATAGATAGACAGATGATAGAAAAATAGGCAGATAGGTAGACAGATAATAGATAGATGATAGACAGACAGATAGCTAGACAGACAGACAGACAGACAGATAGATAGATAACATTTAATTTTTTATTTTATCTTTGTTCTGATTCATTTTCTTTTCACAATAAAAGGAAAATGTCTGTCTATCTATCTATAATTATCTATCTATCATCTATCTATCTATAATTATCTATCCTTCTACTGTCTATCATCTATCTATCATCTATCTATAATTATCTATCGTTCTACTGTCTATCATCTATCTATCATCTATCTATCTATAATTATCTATCTTCTATCTATCTATAATTATCTAAGCAGCGATAGATAGCTAGAAGAGATGAGATAGTAGATAATATACAGAGGATGATTAGCGCGAGCGAGATAGATAGAAGAGAGAGATAGCTAGATAATATACAGAGAGATTGATAGCAGTCGAGAGGCGCTAGAAGTAGAGAGAGCTAGATAGATATATACAGAGATAGATAGGCAGCGGAGGAGAGATGGATAGCAGGATTAGACTAGATAGAAGAGAGAGATAGATAGATAAATATACAGAGATAGATAGCAGCCGATAGAAGACGCAGCGATAGTATATAGCAGCGATCGATGATAGCAGAGAGAGATAGATAGATAACGATACAGAGATAGTTAGCATGCCGAAGATAGATAGAAGAGGATAGTAGATAGATAATACCGAGCTAGCGTAGCCGGATAGATAGATAGAAGAGAGAGATGATAGAAATATACAGAGAAGATAGCAGCGGAGACGCCAGATAGCAAGCGATAGGATAGATAGAAGAGAGAAGATAGACTAGATATATATACAGAGAATAGATAGCAGCGAGATGGATAGCAGCGGATAGTAAAATGACTGAAGAGAGAGATAGATAGATAAATACAGAGATAGATAGCAGCGATGATAGATAGAAGAGAGAGAAGATAGATAATATACAGAGCTAGCTAAGCAGCGATAGTAGATTCGAAGAGAGAGATAGATTAGCTAATATACAGAGATGAGATAGCAGCCGAGCGATCGATAGCAGCGATACGTCGCTTTCTGACTACACCAGTGCTGAGTAGAGCTAGATAGATATATACAGAGATAACGAGAAAGCAGCGGAGCTAGATTAGACGAGAACAGATAGATAGAAATATACAGAGATAGATAGCAGCGCGAGATAGCAGCGGATAGATAGATAGCAGAGAGAGATAGATAGAATCCTCTCCAGAGCGAAGATAGCAGCGAGAGATAGATCAGACGAGAGAGATCAGAGATAATATACAGAGATAGATAGCCAGCGATAGATAGATAGAAGAGCGCGATAGATAGAATCATATACAGAGAAGATAGCAGCGCTAGTACCTACGCCGGCGACGATAGCTAGATTCTATACAGCGGATCGATCGCGCGCTCGCTAGATCCCGCGCTCGATAGATCGCCGGCGCTCGCTAGTCGCTCCCTACGCGACTAGCTCGCAGCGATAGATAGATAGCAGCGAAGATAGATCGCCGACGGCGTCGATAGATCATCTTACCGAGGATAGATAGCCGCGCTAGCTCGCTCGCCGCGAGAGCTCGCCGCTTCCTATCCGCCTCGCAGGAGAAGAAGCGGACAGGGCAGTGACCCCCAGCTGAGTGCGCAGCAGCGATAGCTCGCTCGCAGCGGAGAGCTGCAGAAGCGCGAAGCATAGATAGCTACTTCCCGACAGCACGCACAGCTCGCCCCCCGCCGATCGCTCCCGCTCGCCGCGGCGCTCGTCGCTCCTCTCCCCCGCGTCCCGCCGCCGCTCGCCGCTCCCCGCGCCGCTGGCTCGCTCGTCCCTCACGCGCTCGCTCGCTCCCGCGCGCGGCTGCGCCCGCTCGCTCGCTCGCTCGCCGCGCGCGTGCTCCTCCCGCCACCCCGCGCTCGCTCGCGCCCCGCAGGAGAGCTAGCTCGCGAGCGCGCTCGCTCCCCTCTCTCCGCGCTCGCTCGCCCCCGCCCGCTCGCTCGCTCGCCCCCCCGCGCTCGTCGCTCGCTCGCCCCGCGTCGCGCTCGCCGCTCCTCTCCCCGCGCTCGCTCGCCCCGCGCTCGCTCGCTCGCCGGAGTCTCGCTCGCTCCCTCTCCCCGCGCTCTCTCGCCCCGCCCGCGCCTGTGGGCTCGCCTGCCCCCCGCGGTCGCTCGCCGTCCCGCTCGCTTCCTCGCCGCGCGCGCTCGCTCGCTCCTCTCCGCGCTCGCTCGCCCCCTCCGCCCGCTGCTCGCTCGCCGCCCGCGCGTCGCTCGCCCTCGCCCCGCCTTCGCTATGCTCGCCGCGCGCGCTCGCTCGCTCCTCTCCCGCGCTCGTCGCCCCGCTCTCGCTCGCTGCCGCCGGCTCGCTCGTCGCTCGTCGATCGCTCCTTCCCCGCGGCGCTCGCTCGCTCCTCTCCGCGCTTCGCGCTGGTCGGCTCGATCGCCGGCGCGCGCTCGCTCGCTCCTCGCCTCCCCCCAGCTCGTCGCGGCTCGCGGCACAGCGGACTCGCGGAAGTGAGCATGAGATGAGCAGTGGCCCAAATCGCGCGCGCGGCGCGCTCGCTCGCTCTTCTACAGAGATAGATAGCCGAGAGATGGGAAGTAGTCAGCGATATATAGATCGAGCGAATAGATAGATAGAAGAGAGAGATAGATAGATAATATACAGAGATGATGAGTAGCAGCGATAGATAGATGATAGAAGAGAGAGTAGATAGAATATACAGAGATAGTAGAGCGATATGATAGATAGGAAGAGAAGAGATAGATAGAAATATAAAGAGATAGATAGCAGCGAGAAGATAGCAGAGGGATAGATAGAGAGAAGAGAGAGATAGATAGATAATATACCGAGATAGCTAGCCGCGATAGATCGATAGAAGGAGGAGGATAGATAGATAATATCCAGCGATAGATAGCGCCGATGATCGATAGCAGCGATCAGATAGAGAGAAGAGAGCGAGAGAGAGTAGATAACTATACAGAGATAGATAGCAGCGATAGATAGAAGAAGAGAGAGATAGAGATAATAACGAGAAGATGCAGCGAGAGATAGCAGCGATAGGATAGATAGCAGCGATAGATAGATAGATAAGAGAGAGATAGATCGATAATATACAGAGATAGATAGCAGCGATGAGATGATAGAAGAGGAGAGATAGATAGATAATATACAGGAATAGATAGCAGCGATAGCTAGATAGAAGAGAGAGATAGATAGAGAAACTATACAGACGCATAGAAGTGTAGCAGCGAGAGCTCGCACCGCGTGATAGATTATCGATAGATTAGAAGACGAGAGATAGCATCTTGCTTAGCTATAATATAGAGAAGGATAATCGATAGATAGGATAGAAGAGCTGAGAAGAGAGAGATAGATAGATAATATACAGAGACTAGATAGCGCGATAGATAGATAGCAGCGATAGATAGATGAACACGAGAGAGATAGATATATACTATACAGGATAGATAGCAGGAAGGATAGATAGAAGAGAGATTGTATGTGTGCTAGATAATTACAGAAGATATGATAGCAGCGAGAGATCGCAGCGAGAGATAGATAGCAGCGATTAGATAGATAGAAGAGAGGAGATAGATAGATTTAATATACAGAGATAGATAGCAGGAGAAGGCTTAGCCAGCGATAGATAGATAGCAGCTGTAGAGATAGATAGCAGCGAAGCGATAGATAGATAGAAGAGAGATAGATAGATAATATACGAGTAGTAAGCGCTGATAGATAGATAGATAAATACAGAGATAGATAGCAGCGAGGATAGATAGCAGCGATAGATAGATATAAGAGAGAAGATAATAGATAATATACGAGATTAGATAGCAGCGATAGAGAGATAAGCAGCGATAGATAGATAGATAATATCAGTGATTTAGATAGCAGCGGAGATAGATAGCAGCGATAGAATAGATAGCTAGCGATAGATCGCTAGAAGAGAGAGATTAGATAGATATATACAGAGATAGATAGCAGCGATGAGATAGCAGCTGATAGATAGATAGCAGCGAGGATAGATGAGGAGAGATAGATCGATAATATACAGAGATAGTAGATAATATACAAGAGATGAGATAGCAGCGAGTAGATAGATAGATAATATTACAGAGATAGATAGCACGAGAGCTAGATAGCAGCGATTAGATAGATAGAGAGAGATATCGAATAGATAATATAAAGAGAGAGATAGCAGCCGATTTAGATAGATTAGCAGCGATACGATTAGAAGACTAATATACAGAGAAGATAGCAGCGAAGATAGATAGCAGGATAGATAGATTAGCAGCGATTAGATAGTAGAAGAGAGAGAAGATAATAATATACCAGAAGCTAAGATAGAGCGAGAGATAGCGCGATAGATAGATAGCAGCGAAGATAGATAGAAAGAGAGGGATAGATAGATAATATAAGAGATAGATAGCAGAGAACATAGTAACATAGTACATTAAGGTTGAATAAAAGACATTCGTCCATCAAGTCCAACCTATTCATTTTTATTTTTTTTTTAATTTATTTTTTTTTTAACCCTACTAACAGTTGATCTAGAGGAAGGCAAAAAACCCCAGTTAAAAAAAAGGGGGCAAAAAATTCCCTTCGGACTCCATAACGGGCAATCGAAAGTATCCCTGGATCAACCAGATTATCGGCATGAATACCAGTAATTCTCATATTTTTAGTGTAGCACTTTTCCAGGCCTTTTAAAGTATCAAGGAACTTGCCATTACCACCCTGCTGGAAGACAGTCCACAGTTCCACCGTCTCACTGTAAAGAAACCTATCCTACTTGAAGCTGAACTTCTTTATTCCAACCTTAAGGATTGTCCACGAGTCATTGATATGAACTATAGGAACAATGCACCAGAGAGTTCACTGTATGGGCATTTAATTATTTGTATACGGTTAATCATGTCCCCACGCAACCGCCCGCTTTACAATGTAAACAGCCTAATGTAATTGCCTGCATATTCAAGCCCCTCCATTCCCCTTATAATTATTTGCCCTTCTCTGAAAGCCTCAATTTCCAAGATGTCCCTGTTGTTAGGGATGCCAAAACATGCACCGATATTCCAAATGTGGGCGTACCAGTGCTTGTAAAGAGGGAGAGAGAATAATATTTTTCTCTCTTGATTTTCCATTCCCCTCTTTATTACAAGACAATTCTGGCTAGCTCTAGCTGTTGCTACCTGGCATTTGTTGCTACAGCAAGTCTGTTTATCTACCAGAACCCCCAAATCTTTCCATTTCAGATGCACTTAACACAGAGTTATTTATGGTGTAGGGGGCACAGGGATTATTAAACCCAAAGCAATGCACCGTACATTTATCAACATTGAATCTCATCTGCCATTCTGCTGCCCCCCCACCATTTTGACATCATCTAGAGTCTGCTTGCAGCCACTTGCACATTCATTGGAAATTTCCAAACTTCTGAATAATTTAGTGTCATCAGCAAACACAGACAGAGACCTGCTTCTTAACTGCCCCCTTATAAGTATTTTAACAGTTAAACAGAGCGGCCCCAGTAAGAACCCTGAGGAACTCCGCATTCTTAGAACTTGAGAACATAGAGATGTACGCTCCTTAACCACCCTCTGTTGTTTGCGGTCCAATAACCAGTTTCTCTATCCTGAACAAAATGTTTTCTTCAAGGCCAACAGTTCCAGTTTATACATTAGTCGACTATGTGCACAGTATCAAAGGCTTTGAAATCCAAATATACACATCCACAGCTGTGCCTGAATCTAACTTCTTACTCATTCTTCATAAAAACCAAATTTAAATTGTGTCTGGCATGATCTATTTCTCTAAACATGTTGCTGACTACTACTACACAAGCATGTCCTGGAGGACAAAGTTCAAGGATATGATCCCTTAACAAAGTTTCCATCACCTTCCCTACACTGATGTTAGGTTAACAGGTTCTATAGTTACCAGGCTGGTGAACGACTACCTTTTTTGAATATTGGTATTACATTGGGTTTTTCAATCCAGCGGGAAAACTCCCCAGACAAAGCGAATCTGAAAAGATGGAGACACAGTGGTCTTGCTAGACACGAACTAAGCTCTTTGAAATTCCTAGGATGCAATCATCTGGGTCCTGGCGCTTTATTGATAGTAACGTGGCTATATATGCTTCCGTTACCATTCGCTGGGGTATCCAATGTGAAGAAAAATCTCATTTCCTCCCGGCCACATTGTTAGCAATCCCGACTGTAAGGATTCTCACAGTAAAAACCGATGTAAAAACAACGGGTTAGCAGATAGCACTTTTCGGCATCCTACCCACCACCTCAGCTCTCATATTTAATGGTCCCCCACATCTCAGTCCTCAGATAGATAGATTAGCAGCAGATTAGAAGTAGAAGAGAGAGATAGATAGCTAATCTACAGGATAGATAGCAGCGAGAGATAGCAGGAGAGCTAGCTAGGAAGATTACAGAGATAGATAGCAGACGAAGATAGATAGACAGCGATAGATAGATAGAAGAGGGAGTAGATAGATAATATACAGAGATAGATAGAGAGATAGATAGATAGCAGCGATTAGATAGATAGAAGAGAGAGATGAGATAGATACTCTACAGAGATAAGAAGCAGCGAGAGTAGATAGAGCGAGAGATAGATAGCAGCGATAGATCGATAGAAGAGAGAGATAGATAGAAATATACAGTGTAGATAGAGCGATAGATAGATAGCAGCGATAGATAGATAGATAATATACAGAGATAGATAGCAGCGATAGATAGATAGCAGCGAGAGATAGATAGCAGCGATAGATAGATAGACGAGAGAGATAGATAGATAAAATACCGAGAAGATAGCAGCGATAGAGGATAGATAGCAGCGAGAGATAGAAGAAGAGAGAGCTAGATAGATAATATACAGAGATAGATAAGATAAATATACGAAGGATGATCGCAGCGGGCTAGATAGATTAGCCAGCGATAGATAGATAGATAATATACAGAGATAGATAGCAGCGAGAGATAGATAGCAGCGATAGATAGATAGGATAGAAGAGAGAGATAGATAGATATTAAGAGAGAGATGCAGCGTAGATAGATAGATAGTTACAGAGATCGATAAGCAGCGATGATGATAGCAGCAGATAGATAGATTAGAGCGATAGATAGATAGAAGAGAGAGATAGATAGGATAATATACAGAGATAGGATAGCAGCGAGAGATAGCAGCGATAGATAGATAGAGAGGAGAGATAGATAGATAATATACAGAGATAGCTAGCCGCGATGTAGATAGATAGAAGAGAGAGGCTAGATAAGATAATGACAGAGATTAGATTAGCAGCGATAGATAGATAGAAGAGAGAGATAGATAATATACAGAGATAGATAGCAGCGAGAAGGGACTTAGCAGAAAACGATAGATAGATAGAAGAGAGAGATAGATACGATATATCAGCGTAGTAGATAGCCAGCGATTAGATAGATAGACGAAGAGCAGATAGATAGATATATACAGAGGCTAGATTCGCAGCGATTAGATAGATAGCAGCGATAGATAGATAGAAGAGAGAGATAGATAGATAATATACAGAGATAGATAGCAGCGATTAGATGGATCGAAGAGAGAGATAGTACGATAATATACAGAGATAGATAGCGAGTCGGAGATCGCAGCGAGAGATAGATAGGCAGCAATGAGATGAGTTAGAAGAGAGACGATAGGATAGATAATATACGAGATAGAGAGCAGCGCAGATGATGCAGCGATAGATAGATGAGCAGCGAGAGATATATAGCAGCGATAGATAGATTAGAAGAGAGAGATAGTAAGATAATATTACAGCAGAATGGAGTAGCAGCGAGAGATAGATAGCAGCGATCGATTGATAGCTAAGATCAGAGATAGAAGCAGCGAGATAGATAGATCGAGAGAGAGAAGGAGAGATCATTACAGAGATAGATAGCAGCGGATAGGTAGATAGATAATATACAGAGATAGAGATCGCAGCGATAGATAGATAGCAGCGAGAGATAGATAGAAGAGAGAGAGAGATAGATAATATACAGAGATAGATAGCAGCGAGAGATAGCAGCGATTAGACGTAGCAGCGAGAGGATAGAAGAAGATAGATCGCATAGCTAAGATACAGAGATAGATAGATAATAATACGAGATTAGATAGCGACGATAGATAGATAGCAGCGATAGTAGATAGATAATATACAGAGCATAGATTAGCAGCGAGAGACTAGATAGTCAGCAATAGTAGATGAAGAGAGAGCATAGATAGATAATATTACAGAGATAGATAGCAAGATAGATAGATAGAGCGATAGATAGATAGAATATACAGCAGCTAGATAGTAGCGATGATAGATAGCAGCAGATTAGATAGATAGCAGCGATAGATAGATAGAAGGAGAGAGATAGCTAGATAATATAAAGAGTAGTAGCAGCGATAGATAGCAGCGATAGATAGATCGCAGCGACTAGATAGATAGAAGAGAGAGATAGATTTAGATAATATACAGAGATCGATAGCAGAGATACATGTAAATTAATTAAGGTGGGAATACAGACATTCGTCCATCAAGTCCAACTATTCACTTTTTTTTTTTTTTTGTTTAATATTTTTTTGAAACCCTACTGAACAGTTGATCAGAGGAAGGCAAATAAACCCCAGTAAAAAAAAGGGGGAAAAATTCCTTCCTGATCCAAACGGCAATCGGAAAGTGTTCCTGGATCACCAGATCTATATGCATATACCAGAATTTCAAATATTTTTAGTTTTAGAAAAACTTCCAGCCTTTTTAAAGTTATCCTGAAACTGCATTACCACCTCGCTGGAAGACAGTTCCACAGTTTCACCGTTTCTCCTGTTCAACGAAACCCTCCTAACTTGAAGATGAAACTTCTTTTCTTCCAACTAAAGGATGTCCACGAGTCCTCTGATTGGACTATAGGAACAAGCACCATGAGAGTTCCACTGTATGAGGCCCTTAATCTATTTGTATAAGGTTATCATGTCCCACGCACCGCCGCTTCTCCAAGTAAACAGCGCCTTAACTTGTCTAATCTGCCTGCATATTTCAAGCCCCTCCATTCCATAGTATTTAGGTTGCCTTTTCTGAAATGCCTCAATTCCAAGAGTCCTTTTGTATACGGGATTCCAAAACTGCACCGATATTCTAAATGTGGCTCTGTACCAGTGCTTGTAAGAGGGAGAATAATATTTTTCCTCGTCTTGATTCCATTCCCCTCTATACCAGACAATATTGCTAGCTCTAGCTGTTGCTCGTGGCATGGTTTGCTACAGCTAAAGTCTTTTATCTACCAGAACCCCCAAATCTTTTTACATTTCAGATGCACTTAACAAAGAGTTACTTATGGTGTAGGTGGCACAGGGATTATTTAAAATCCCAAATGCAATCACCTTACATTTATCAAACAGAATCTATCTGCCATTTTGCTGCCCATTTTGATAAACTATCTAGGTCTGCTTGCAAGCACTTAACATCAGTGCGAGTTTCCAAAAGCTCTGCATAATTTGTGTCATCAGCAAACACAGGAGACCTTGCTCTTAATGGCCCCCTTATAAGTCATTTATCAAGATTAATTAACAGAAAAGCGGCACAGTACAGAACCCTGCGGGAAACTCAGTTAGAACTTTAGCCCACATAGATGTAGTCCATTAACACCACTCTCTGTTTGAGGTCCATAACCAGTTCTTAATCCATGAAAAATGGTTTTCTTCAAGGCAAACAGTCCCTCAGTTTATCATTAGTCGCCCTATGTGGCACAGATATCAAGGCTTTTGCAAAATCCAAAATATACCACATCCACAGAGGTGCCGAATCTAACTTCTTACTCACTTCGGTCATAAAAAACACAATTAAATGTCTGGCATGATTATTTCATAAATCCATGGTGGACTACTACTACTAAGATGTTTGGCGACAAAGTCAAATGTGATATGATACCCTTAAAGTTTTCCCATCACCTTCCTACCACTGAGTTAGTGCTTACAGGTCGATAGTACAAAGGCCTGTGAAAGACTACCTTTTTTTGATATGGTATTACATTGGGCCTTTTTTCCAATCCAGGGCACACCCCAGGACAAAAAGCGAATCTGAAAAGATGCGACACAGTGGTCTTGCTAGAACTGAACAAGCTCTTTTAAACTTCCTAGGATGCAATCCCATTGGTCTGGCGCTGATTGATATTAACTTTGTCTAATTGATTCGTTACCATATCCTGTTATCCAATGTGAAAACCACCTTTGCATTTACTGTTCCCTGCCACATTGTTACAATCCCTTACGTAAGGATTCCAAACAGTAAAAACCGATGTAAAAAACGGTTTAGAGATTAGGCTTTCGGGCATGACTTACAACCACCTCAGCCACATTTATTAATGGTCCCAGCATTCTCAGTCCTTAGATAGATAGATCGCAGCGATAGATAGATAGACGCGAGAGAGAGATAGTAGGATAGATAATCTACAGGCCTAGGATAGCAGCGAGCGATAGAGCTGAAGAGATTAGAGGGAGATAGAATATAATTATACAGAGATCGCTAGCAGCGATAGATAGATAGCAGCGATAGATGGATAGAAGAGAGATCGATAGAATAATATACAGAGAGTAGATAGCAGGCTAGATGTGTAGCAGCGATTCGCTATAGATAGACGAGAGAGAAGATAGATAAAACCGAGATAGATCGCAGCTGGAGAGATAGATAGCAGGAGAGAGAGATCGTTCGCAGCGATAGAAGCTAGAAGAGGAGGATAGATAGACTTACAAGAGATAGATAGCAGCGATAAGAAGATAGCAGCGATTGATAGATAGAAGATAATATACAGAGATAGATAGCAGCGATGATATAGATAGATAGCAGCGATAGATAGGAAGATAGAGCGATAGTAGATTAGAAGAGAGAGAGAGTAGAAGATAAATATACAGAGATAGATAGCGCGATAGATAGATAGCAGCGAGGAGGATAGATAGAGAGAGAGATTAGATAGGATAATATGCAGAGATAGGATTAGCGCGATAGAAGATAGCAGCGATACCGTATAGATAGATAATATACAGGATAGATAGCAGCGAGAGATAGATAGCAGCGATTAGATAGATAGGAAGAGGAGATTAGATAGCAGGATAGATAGATAGATATATTTACAGAGAAGATAGCAGCGATAGAAAAGCAGCGATAGATAGATAGCAGAGATAGCTAGTAAAGAGAGAGATAGATAGCTAATATCCAGAGAGAGATAGCAGCGAGAGATAGCAGCGGATAGATAGATACGATAGCAGCGATAGATAGATAGAAGAGAAGAGATTAGCTCGCTAATATACAGAGATTAGATAGCAGAGATTAGATAGATGCAGCGATAGATCGATAGAAGAGAGAGATAGATAGGTAAGATTACAGAGAATAACAGCAGCGAGATTTCTCTGTGATGCAGCCGAGGATAGATAGATAATATTTACAAGAGATAGATAGCAGCGATAGCTAGATAGAAGAGAGAGATAGATCGTAATATACAAGAGATAGATAGCAGAGGTAGATAGATCGCACGCGATAGAAGATAGAGAGAGAGATAGATAGATAATATACAGAGATCGATCGCAGCGAGAGATAGATAGAAGAGAGAGATAGATAGATAATATACAGAGATAGATAAGCAGCGAGAGATAGCAGCGATAGATAGATAGCAGCGAGAGATAGATAGAAGAGAGAGATAGAGAGTAATATACAGAGATAGATAGATAAGATACAGAGATAGATAGCAGCGATAGATAGATAGCAGCGATAGATAGATAGATAATATACGAGATAGATCGCAGCGAGAGATAGATGCAGCGATAGATAGATAGAAGAGAGAGATAGATAGACTCATATATACAGAAGATAGATAGCAGCGGAAGATAGGATAGCAGCGATAGATAGGATAGCTAATATACAGAGATAGATAGCAGCGATTAAGATTAGTAGCAGACGATAGATAGCAGAGAGAGATAGATAGATAATATACAGAGATGTAGATAGCAGCGAGAGATAGCAGCGATTAGATAGTAGCAGCGATCGCTAGATTTAGAAGGCGAGAGATAGATAGATAATATCTACCGAGATCGCTAGCAGAAGATAGATAGATAGCGCGATAGATAGATAGCAGGAGAGCTAGAAGATAATATACCAGGAGACGATAGCAGCGAGGAGAGATACAGCGAGAGATAGAATAGTAATATACAGGGATAGTAGAGCGAGAGATAGATACAGCGATAGATAGATGAGAAGAGCGAGAGAGATAGATAAAACAGAGATAGATAAGCAGCGAGAGATAGATAGCACAGCGATAGAAGATAGAGAGCGAATAGATAGAACTATTACGGATAGATAGCAGCGAGAAGACTAGCAGCGAGAGATTAGATTGCAGCGATAAGATAGATAGCAGCGAGCGATAATAGATAATATACAGAGATAGATAGCAGCGAGGGAGGAGATTCGAGCGAGAGAAGATAGCAGCCGATAGATAGATGCAGCGATAGATAGATAGAAAGGCGAGAGATAGCTCGTCTACTCTCCCGCTGATCGTGCGCGATCGATAGATCGAAGGAGCCTCGCTCGCCGAGCGGCGCTCTAGCTCGCTACTATACCAGCTAGATAGTCCAGCGATAGATAGATCGCCGAGCCGCGCTAGATATGGCTCGCCCGGAGTCGCTCGCTCAGCAGTCCGGCTCGATCCGCCTAGAAGAGCGCGCTCGTAGTGATATCCCCCGCTGCTAGTAGAGCTCGTAGCCCAGCGCGAGCTCGCCGCGCTCGTAGAGCGCACGGCTAGCTCGACTCGCAGCGCGCGCTAGATAGATACCTATACAGCGTAGCTAGCAGGCTCGTAGCTGCGCAGAGAGAGATAGATAGATAATCTACAGAGATAGATAGCAGCGAGAGATAGATAGCAGCGATAGATAGATAGCAGCGAGAGATAGATAGATAATATACAGAGATAGATAGCCAGCGAGAGATAGATAGCAGCGATAGATAGATAGAAGAGAGAGATAGATAGATAATATACAGGATAGCAGCAGCGAGAGATAGATAGAGAAGAGAGAGATAGATAGATAATATACAGAGATGATCGACAGCGGATATAGAAGATAGCCAGCGATAGATCGATAGAAGAGAGAGATAGATAGATAATATACAGAGAGAGATAGCAGCAGCGATAGATAGACGAAGAAAGAGGATAGATGATAATATACAGAGATAGATAGCAGCGCTCGATCGATTAGACTAAGAGAGAGATAGATCGATTAATATACAGAGATAGATGTAGCAGCGATTAGAAGATAGCAGCCGAAGATAGATAGACAGCGATTAGATAGATAGAAGAGAGAGATTAGATAGATAATATACGAGATAGATAGCAGCGAGAGATGTAGCAGCGCAGCTAGATAGCAGCGAGATAGATAGAAGCGAGAGATGATAGATAATTACAGGATAGATAGCGCGAGAGATCTGGATAGCAGCGATAGATAGATAGAAAGAGAGAGATTAGATAAGATAATATACAGACGCTAGATAGCAGCGATAGGTAGATAGAAGAGAGAGATAGATAGATACTAGACAGAGATAGATAGGCAGCGCGAAGATAGCAGCGATAGATAGATAGCAGCGTTAGATAGATAGAGGAGAGATGATAGATAATTACAGAGATAGATAGCAGCGAAGATAGTATAGAAGAGAGAATAGATAGATAATATGACAGAGGATTTAGATAGCAGCGATAGCTAAGATAGACAAGAGGGAGAGATCGATAGATAATATACGAGATAGATAGCAGCGAGAGGATAGCAGCGCTAGATAGATGAAGAGAGAGATAGATAGCATAACTATACAGAGATAGAAGCAGCGATAGATAGAGAGAAGAGAGCGAGGAGATAGAAATATACAGAGAATAGTAGCAGCGATCGATAGATAGCAGCGATTTAGATAGCGATAGAAGGAAGAGAGAGATAGATAGCATAATCTACAAGAGATAGATAGCAGCGCGCGATAGATAGAGAGAAGAGAGAAGATAGATAGATAATATCAGAGATTTAGATAGCGCGAGAGATAGCAGCGAGAAAGATAGCAGCGATAGAGAGGAGAGGGAGAGAAGATAGATTAATATACAGAGATAGCATGAAGCGAGAGATCGCCGGCTAGATAGATAGCCGCGAGAGATAGATAGCAGCGATAGATTAGCTAGATAGAAGGAGAGATAGTAGATAAATACAGAGTAGATAGCAGCGCTTAGATAGATAGCCAGCGCATAGATAGATAGATACTATACAGAGAAGATAGCAGCGAGAGAGAGATAGCAGAGCGATTAGATAGAGCAGCGAGAGATAGTAGAAGAGAGAGATCGATAGATAATATAACAGAGAGAGATAGCAGGATAGATAGATAGCAGCGATAGAGGATAGAGAGCGAGTTAGATAGATAATTACAGAGGAATAGATAGCAGCAGATAGATAGATAGCAGCGGAGAGATAGACTAGAAGAGAGAGATAGATAGATAATATACAGAGATAGATAGCAGGATGAAAGATTAGCCAGCGATAGATAGATAGAAGGAAGGGATATAGATAGGTAATATCCAGAGATGAGATAGCAGACGATCGTAGATAGATAGTAAGAGGAGATAGATAGATAATACGAGATCGATAGCAGCGAGAGATAGATAGCAGCGATAAGGAGAAAAGAGAGAGAGGAGATAGATAGATAATCATTCAGAGATTAGATAGCGCGATAGATAGATAGCAGCGAGTAGATGATATGATAATATACAGAGCTAGATAGCGCGATAGATAGATAGCAGCGATCGATAGATAGCAGCGATAAGATAGATAGAAGAGAGAATAGAAGATAATATACAGAGAGAGATAGCAGCGAGAGGATAGCCCGCGATAGATAGATAGCCAGGAGAGATAGATGAGGAGAATAGCTAGATAATATACAAGATAGATAGATAATATACAGAGATAGATAGCAGCGATAGTAGATGGGCGCGATTAGCTAGATAGATAATATACAGAGTAGATTAGCAGCGAGAGATAGATCGCAGCGATAGATTAGCTCAGAAGAGAGAGATAGATAGATATATACAGAGATTAGATAGCAGCGATTAGCTATGATAGCCGCGATAGATAATAGATACTATACAGAGCCATAGCAGCGATAGATAATGCTAGCAGCGCTTAGATAGCTACAGCGATAGATTAGATCGGAAGAGAGAGATAGATGAGATGAATATTACCAGAGAGATAGCAGCCGAGCGTAGCAGCGATAGATCGATAGCAGCGATAGATCGATAGCCGAGAGGGAGATCGATCGCTCATCTCAGAGGTCGATGCCCGAGATAGTATTAGATCGCAGCGCTCGATCCGCTAGGAAGAGAGAGGCTAGCTCGATAGATCTTCCAGAGACGCTCGGCCTGCCGAGACGCTCTGCTCGCGATCGCTCGCTCGCCGCCGCGAGCTCATCGCTCCTTATCCAGGCTCGCTAGCCGCGATCGCTCGATAGCCGCGAAGCTAGCTCGCTCCTATCCGAGGCGCTAGCAGCGGCGATAGATCGCAGCGCTCGCTCGATGACGGAGCGCGCTCGCGCGCTTACTCTCCAGCGTCGCTCGCCGTGATAGCTCGCTAGCCGCGAGCGCTCGCTCGTTCTCTCCGCGATCGCTAGCAGCGCTCGCTAGCTCGCCGCGATCGCTCGATCGCGCGCGGCTCGCTCGCTCCTCTCCCGCGCAGATCGCAGCGCGAGATGCTCGCCCGCGCATCGTAGCTCGCCGCGACGCTCCGGATCGCGCGCGCGCTCGCCTGTTACTCTCCCGCGCTCGCGCTCGCCAGCGCGCGCTAGCAGCGCTTGGTCGCTCGCCGCGCTAGATAGATAGAAGAAGAGAGCGCTAGCTAGATAATACCCGAGCTCGCTCAGCAGCGAGGAGCTCGCCAGCGAGCGATTCCTAGCCCTCGGATCGCTCGCTAGCCGCGCGCGCTAGATCGATACTATCCAGAGCTCGATAGGCCGCCGCCGATCGATAGCCGCGCCGCGCGATCGAAGCGCGAGCTCGCTAGATAATATACAGAGCGAGATAGCAGCGATAGCTAGCTCGCAGCGTAGATCGATAGAAGCGCGAGATAGATCGATAGTATACAGCGATAAGATTAGCAGCGATAGCTGCTAGCCGCGCGTTAGATAGATCGCAGGAGACCGATAGATAGATAGATACTTAGCTGAGGCTACCTTCGCGCTGTGTGACGTGTTTTTTGTGTTTTTGGCCCTCTTCCCTCTTTACATCTCCTCTCTTTCCCCAGGCTTTGGGCCTGAACGCTATTACTAAAATGGGAAACCGGCGCGTTTTATCGTGCCAATGCCACCCAATATGTTGACGATCCCCGCCAAAGATCAATGCTTAAGTTAGAACAAGACCGAAAAAGGGTAAACCGGAAAAAATTTGAAAGAGATAAAATGATATCGAATTAACACTGGTATATCTTTGGCACTGCATCACAAGATGCACCTTACCCAGTATGAGGAACTCAAGTCCTTGTTAAAGTCACAATCAGAAACAAACATTCATTCTATTTACATCACCCTAGTACAATAGAGGTTTGACTACCCCAACTCCCTCTTTCCGGAAACAACCCCGAAAGAGTCAGAAGAATTTCATCCCGGAAGAGGCTTTCCCGTCATGCAGCTTGCATCATATGTCAAGTGGTTATTAAGGAACCGTCTAATTACTCAGGACGAAGGAAGGACACAAATCCCCACGCTGGGTACACCGGTCTTCTGACAACGGCCGACTGAACGGGCCAAAGGGTCCCCGGTTCCGCCAGCGTTGGACGCCGAATCCGGAGGAAAGCCTAGAAACACACAAATATGAGGCATCAGCAGACGCAGCTACTCATCGGACATCGTCCCTCCATGAAAACAACTGTGACAAAAATCTCTAATGTGATTAATCATGTCGCATACATTCTCTTCTCAGGAATTAAAGTTTGGAACTGGGCCTAATTCTATTCCACGAAATGAAATGAATATGTTTGATGTCCTATAAGATATCAACTTAGACTATTATTAAATAGTCCGTTTACCCGATGAACCACACTAAGGCAAACCCCATGAACATTGCCCTCGATGACAGTATAGAACCACCCGTTGAATTTGGTAGATTTATTAAGGAGGACAAGCGATACAGTTTGAAGGAATTCACCCATACAGCTACATTCTATCCTATACTAAAAGTAAATATGTGAATCTGATATGTTTCATGAAACGTTATATAGGGACATACAAAATCTCCAGGAATATACATGTACAAGGGATGTGAAATCACAGTGAACAAGCACATGTCTTTGGCTATTAGAAACGACTGTCAACAATAATGGATATAATTAGTCCGCCGCGCAGATAAAGGGGTGGGTTGGTTCGGTTGTGGTCTTGGCTTATTGCCCTAAGTATGTTCTCGCCTTTGAGGCTAACCGACAATGTTGACAGTTGATTCATTTTTTGTTAAATCATGATCCTACCAAGGAATAGACTACAAAAACTATGGCTATGGGGATACTGAACACAAAGAATACGAATATTGATGACGTCTCTAATCCGCAATACCATCTTCCACATTGTTCCCGGAAAATCATAAGCTTTACAAAAATGTCCAATGCAGGGGGGGGGATAGTGTCTGGCATCGGCTCTTTTAACAACGAGCAGACTGCGGAATTATCTTGACAAAATGACTTATACGATCGGTTTTGTCCTTGCTTCTACATCAGGACTCCACTGACCATTATCAATAACTGTGAGGTTCGTGGCAACATGACTATATATGGGGAACTCTGGACCGTCAGTGCCCTTATATACATCCATAGACATGATCTAGGCTAGAGGCGTTGAATCTGGCTCCGACTGAGCATGACTATCTCCCAACTCCAACCAAATGTCTGTTAATATTGAGCTGTCAACGCTCTTTAACTACCCAATTATTTGATATTTGAAGATACCTTCTATACCCGCGGAGGCGGGGCTGGATGGGCCAAATAGCACCCCGTATGCAACCTCCTCATGGGCTCTGGGAAGAACATTATAACAGCTAGGACACTGTCTTCCAGGGACGTTGTTCTGGCGGTTCATTGTTCCAGTGTACACAAAGTGGATGAGTTTCTCAAACAAGGAAGTGTTACAAGTTACGTGGTGTGATAATAACGTAGGGTGGGAAAAGGGGTTGTCACGGGTGAGAACGTAAAGATATGGAAAATGTCTTCAGTGGACGTTTGTTCTGGCAGGTTCATTGTAGTTTACTAAAAAGCTGTGAGCGTTTCTACACACACGGCGTTACCCGTCCTGGGTTGATCCTACCGCCGAGTTGGATAAAGGTTGTCACTGTGAGAACGGTACAGCTATGGACTGATTACGGGACGGTTATGGCAGGTTCATTGGTCGTAAGTAAAAACAGTGGATGAGTTTCTCCCAACAGGACTGTTCAAAGTACTGGTATTGCCCACTACAGTCGCGTTGGAGCACGGTTTTCATGTGATGCACCAGGGCAGCTAGGAAACGGTCTTCCAGGGCCTTGTTATGGACAGGTTCATGCGTCAGTTTAATAAAATGGATGAGTGTCTGCACACAAGAATGTTACAAAGTTACTGGTATTGATACATAAGCGAGTGATCCAGGCAATTCCCATTGCCACTGGAGTCAGGAGGAAGTTTTTCCCCCATCTAAATTGGTGGGGTTTTTTTTGCCCCTTCTGTTATTTTGATCAACAGTTAGCAGGAATGGAGGATATTGCTAGATGGGTTGACGGTATGACGTATGTCTTTATTCAACCTCAAATTCTATCTAACCTTTTACCCTTTTTTATGGACTGTGTTCTAGATTATATTTCATTTTGACCTGTCTGAGAGACACTGCCTCAGGATGCCACTACTATCCATCACTGATAGTGGCGGGTAGGCTGCGCAGATGCATATTACCAAAATTAGTAAATGATGCTATTCAGTATGAGAAGATTTCGGATGGAGTTGCAAAAAAGGTGTATCATTCTTACTGGAGTAGAAAAATGGGTGATAATTATAACCCTGCTGCTCATTAAGGCTGAAAGTTCACCCCTTTAATGAAAAATTGCAAAATGCATAGTGCATAATCTCGAAGCTGGTAGGTAACATTGAAATTGCTATCTGGTATTCTCGACTTTGCTTTCTGTTCTGGTTGTTACCGTTAGAAGCTGTCAGTTATGGTTATGAGATGAAAGCACAGCTAAAAGATTGTCTCTAATGTGGCCAAGATAGCATACGTTAAGTTTGACAACATGCATAGGCAATTTTAGCTTCAGTGGAGGTGGCCGCCAGCCAAAAAAGGTGAGGCTGAACCCATGGTCCCTGCTGAACCCCCAAATCATTACCTCTTCCCCAACAAATGCCCACCAAACTTCAATATTTCCTTAGCCCATGTAGCCTAAGGGCTGTGGGATGTTTAAGTAATTAGTCACTCCTTATTCCGTTTCTTTCACAGGTTGCACGCTATTCAAGCTTAATGCTCTTCGGGCCGTGCGGATGATCCCCCCTTATCATGGACCGCTTTCGTCCTCCTTTGGTGTCGCCCCTTACGCCGCTTCCAGGGTCGCTGTTCCCCCGCGTGCTGCCGGTCCATACCCTTGCATCCTCGTGTTCTAGGGTTTTTTTTGTTTCTGCCCCCCCCTCCTCTCCCCCCCCGGCCTTTTTCTTTTTTCCTCCCTGGCTGGGCCATTGTCTCACGGGGTAATAACCCATGTGTCTGTCGACTCGTGTTTTTGGTCCCCCACGCCTGTTCTCGCCCGCCGCTTCCTCCAGGTTCCCCCGTTTCCCTGACCACAACTGTACCTCTTTTTTTCTCCATTCCTTGCCCCCCGGAGGTGTACCGGAGCCCTCTTTTGTGTTCCCGTTACGGGCACTCTCTCATGACCTGTATACATTCCCACTCCCAGACCTCCACCCGGTTATTTCACCCTAACGGGTCCCCTCCGGTCCCATGGGCAACGAAAACTTTTTGCCCCATTTTCTATCCTTTCTTTTTTTTTTTTTTCCTCGTTTCCCCATAATTCCAGTAAATTTCCCAGACCCACTTTACAACCTTGTGGACCTGTTCACGACTCATGTGCTGCCCCCCCCCTGTCTCAATTCTGATTACTGGGGGGGTTCTCCTGTCCATCGTTGGACTGCCCCACTGTGTCCCCCCTCCCTGCCATTTCTACTGGCCTTTACCCCACACCACCGTGGTGACTTCAGCTGGCATGCCCGGGTCTCTCCTACACACCCCACCTCCTTCCAACATTTGTACCCACCCAAACCCACCCCACCCCTTGGTCTCAGCATTGGTAGAGAGAGAGTTCTGGTTCTGCGATAGCGCTACATCGGGTGTGGGGGAGGTCTTGAGAGACCAATGCTCTGCCTTTCACTTGCAGCCCGATCTCCCCTTGCCCGGCCCTAATTGCTGATGACGCTGGCAGAGGCGGGTGGGGCGTTCTCCTTCCTTAACTTTCTGTTTTTAAACAGTCTTTCCCGCCTTTAGGCGCAAGGACGGCAGTCATTGGGAGACTTGTTGTAAAAACTTGTGTACGGCCTACCCCTCTCCTGGCCTTGCGTTGGGGCTTTGACAGCTAAGCCGGAGGTGCGTATTGAACTCTTCACTTTTTACCTGTATATCTCAGTGGCGGAATCTGAGAAATAGAACAATAAAGGTGCTTGGGGTGTGGGGAGGGGATTTTAGAAACAATAGAAAGAAAAACAATATCACTATTACATGCCATTAATCTCTTTTACATTGATTATTGGGTTGAATAAACATGCAGCGGACACTAATATAAACTCCGTCCTGGGGTTTGCATTTGTGTTATTGTTGTATATTCTGTATTTCCAGGCTCTCTGTTGACAAGGAATGGGATGGTGGCGCATGCCAAACGTATAATAGCTCTCTCCGAAGAAGCAGATTGATAAAGAGGCCTTTTGATCAAGTTGTCTTCTACAGGGAAGGATACAGGCTGGCACAAGTAGGAGCGATAACCATTCTTAGCCTATTTTTTCATGGGATGTTTCCTGTGGTAGGCCCTTTTGTTTTAAATAGTTTGATTAATTGTTAGGGATGTGTAAGACCCAAGATTTAAATAACCCAGTAGAAAAGAAACATTTAAAGGGGCAACTGTGGTCTCAAAGCAAGTTGGTCTAAAGGAAAAACTAAAGTCCAAGACAACATTAGTCCCATAGGCGCGCAATTGCAGAAACACAACACGCGTGTCTCAATTCTTCCTTTTGCTGTGGATGATGGTGAAGTATGCAAATGAACCTGTGTATACTAGGGGTCAGCTCCCCATCATCACCTAAGCTGGGAAGACTCGCTTAGGTATGACGGCTGAGGCAGTACAATTTACAGGAAACTGCAGTCTGCTTATCGGAAGCTTGACAGCACTCAGTTAGAGCCTCAGAGATCCCTCCCTCCGACACAAGAATTCAGATTCAGTGCAGTTTTTTGTCAAACCACCTTACAATGCTCTGTCCCTAAGATCCAATTCCTTGCTTTTACAAAAAAAGAAAAAAGTCATGTGGCAAGTCAGTGTCTTTGGCTAGCAGGATGAAAGAAACATTTACTTTCAGCAAAAAATTAAGAGGAGTATGGGGAACGAAACAGCACCCTTTTCTAGTGTCCTTTTTAAAAAATATAATTGAGCAATAGGCCTGACAAAGGATAATATGGCACTATCTAGTACAGTAGGAGTCCTCTCTTTGCTAGACACATACTAAAAAGAAAAGAAAGGGACATGGGGGAATCGAAACCGAGCCCCAATAGTCAACCTGCACTAGAGCGATGTACATTTCAATAAGTGCAGTAAAAATCGTTCACGATATTTGTATTGATTTGGAAGACTGGCAGCCATTCACGTGGTGATAAATTTCATAACCGAGCCGCTATATATAAAGTCTTGCGCACATTCTGAAACATGTAAACAAACAAAAAGAAGAACTCAGGCAGTAAAGAGTAGACTGTTAAATTGTTTCTACGTATAACCACCGGGGATTAGAACTTGTGTGTTCTAAAAACCACAGAATTTACAGGGCACCACCAGCGACTCAACTGTGGATCCACAGGTGATCATGGTGTCAGGGGCGCGTGGCTTTTGAAGCAACATGCGGCTCGAGGTGTACTGGCACAACATGAATCTCCTTGTTACAATTATGCCTTAATCTACTAATGCAACCCACTAGAGAAGAATCTTTCAGGTCTTCTGGGGAGGAGAATGATCATGAGGTGATGTTTAAACGTTCTGCTTCAGTAGGTTGAGTGGCCATGACCCCTAACTCTGCTAGCTTCCTCTGCCCCAGGGGAGAAAGCACTGAGAAGCATGCTCCGTAAGACGAATTGATGGGGAAAACTCAGTACCTGGGGGGCTGAAAACAGAAGGAGTTTCAGCAGGAAGAATATGTGAACCTTCCCAGCAGAACTATACAAATTGTATCTAGAGATGTGATTTAGGTTTTATTTTGAGTGAGATGGAAGGGCTTTTATATAACTCCTATAGTTTGGAAGAGGACGACAGTTACCTTTAGTCATAGCCTCTTGTGGTATCAAACTAGAAAAGAGAAAAAATATCTGTGAAATGGTAAATATTACCAATCAAACTCTCTTGCAGGGTACTTGAGGGAAGAATAGAATAGCCACTGCAATATACGCTGCTTCTTCTCCTTTGCCCAAGCAGTAGCATGTGCCGAGGCTGGTTGGCATGTATTTCTCCATTTGTGGAATAGGAATATTGGATTGGCATGTGGCAAACTTAATAGAAAAAGTATGAGCCTCTCTGAGCACCCAGGTATTGGTCAAATGTGTAACAATTTAGAACAATTTTGCATCAAGGGTAACTTAGTATTGGTGATTTGTGGGTGGGAAGGGTGTCAATCCAGTCCAAATTCGCTACAGAGGAGGGGTGAGGGATGATTCTGGATGAAAAAGGAGATATAAGACCCCACTTTCCCTGATTATTTATTTCTATATGCGGAAAGGCACCGCTGTAGAATAACATTTTAAACAAATTTGGATAGTGTGAAAACGGAGTGCCGTTTAAATACAGGCATTTCTCTCGCTATGCATACGATCTGTGAGAACTGGAAAGGAGGAGAACGAGACGGTAAGTATTGCATTCTCCGGTAAATGCATTATTAATACCATCATTTTCAATATTTTTAAGTGCCACATGTTAACACCAAGTATGTTATACTGGTATAAAGTAATTCAAAGGGAAAACACTATAGTACAGCGCATTTTTTATCAATGCTTAATGTGAAAGCCAGAAACCCGTAATACATTTATTCACGCTTCTTTGCAGTGTTTATTTACTAAAGATATACATGTATGAATGTTTTTGTTTCTTTTTGTTAGGTGTTAAGCGTGTTTCTCAAATCTACAACTATTTATAAGAAGTTTGGTATAGACAATATTATGGGGAGCATCCTTCAGTAACATGGTGAATGAAATAAAAGCACTGACTGGCTTGTGTGATTATCTCACCATTCACCTACACTTCTTGGGAAATTGACGAAGACGCCAGCCCAAACGACCACTTTACTGAGTAAGAAGGTTAAGGTCCTCCTGCATGCAAGTAGGGTTAGAGACGAAGTATTGTAAAAGCTGTTCTGCAGAATTTGAATACATTGAGCGTTTTCCATGGTTATTTTATGACAGTTAGATAGGTCGATGTTGTTTGATGAAATGCAAGGCTCTTGTTCTCACGCAGGATCCAAAGGATCTTTGACTGGTAGTAATTTAGATGTCAGAAGAAACAAATGACCTGTTTAAACCAGGAAGAGACCATAATCTTGTGACCAGACATCAGCAGTGTGCAAAACACATGGAATTGTAAACTTGTTTATTTACAGATTGTTATGTTTTAAAGTTACATAAGCATGTTGATTTTGTTTAAATTAAACACTAATCCGTAGGACTCATACTCTGTCTTTAAGTGCTTCCTACACAAAAGCTCCTGCAGTTTAAGGACCTAGGCAAATCTTTAATTAGACAAACGGTTTTTAAGGTTAAGTCTCATTTATTGGCCCATTAAAGGGTAACTCAGCTCCAAAAGCATTTTATTAAGCTATTTAGAAGATACTACTCAACCCCCCACTTTTGTGTACTCTGCCTTTCTCCAAAAGTCCACGCGGAGATATAGGTACAAGTCAAGCCAGTGGTGACAGCCGTACTGATCCAAGTGGTTACTAGTGCACTTTGCTCCTGGCACACTTATTCTCTCCTGTGTCAGTGATGACAGAATTCCTGGGCAAAGGGATCTGTGTGATGTAATTACCTATATCTCTGCATGGGAATGTCTGAGAGGTACGATTTAAACCAAATTATTTTGGGTCGGAATTAATTTTTAAGCCAGAGAGAGGTTCTTGTTTGGTTCTCATGGATGATGAAGCACACTGAGCATGCAAACCTAAACGCTCTATTTTTCAAGATGAATACGCTTCTAGAAGGAGCGCGTCGCTGCTCTCTCCTACTTTCTTCAAAGCTTCCAGGTAATACACTGCTAGTAGTATAGAATGTTACTGTGTTAGACATAAGATGAAGTGTAGACATCTTGGCAGAAATCATACTTTTGGGCTAACTAAAATGATGAAAATGAAAGCCTTTCCAAGTCACTAGGCTTCTTCCTCGGTTCATGATACAATACTGTAATCTATAAAGCACTCTTTTTTATAATACATTACTAGAAAAACAGGACTTTCTGCTTACCCAGATGTGATTTGTGCCCCATTGCTGATTGGCAATGGCTGTCATAAATAAAACAGAAAATACACATTCAATGATCACAGGCAGTAATAAAAGAATTAGCAAGTGGTTTAACAACTCAGATCACCTTAATACTCTAGTGTCCCATGGAGGTTCTGGTATAAATGAGATATTTTAGGGTTTTGGTGGTTTATAGAGGACTTAGTCTAGATTAACCTCTAAGACATTAAGATTAGAAACAGTGACATACCCATGCTGTCATGGCAGCCTAGTTTTCTAGGCTTTTGGGATGTTTTCTGGCTGCATATAAAATTTATTTTGAGGTGGACATTGATATTTAAGGTGGCTGTTAATTAGGAAGTAACTGGAGGCTTGCATATGGAATACTTCTATGTCTCTTCAGGCTGCTTGACGTTTCTTCCAGTTTAAGCTACGAATACAAATGTGATTATTGCTAATGAACTAAAGCATACGAAATGTATGTACAATCTCCATTCAGATAAAAAGTTTATTGGGCAGAGGATAAAACTACTATAAAAGTGGATACACAATGATTACTGTGCAATACAAATCAGCAGGTCTAGCTATTGTAGGAAATAATCCTTCTGATGACAGAACAAGGGGGAATTCCAATATTCCACTAGCCACCTCATAGCTGGATCCTCCCCTCGCTATGTGGCCTGTCTGCTGCTACTACTGCCTAGCGTATCGAGTCATATCTGACAAGAGCAGTGGTACCCAACATAACCGGTGGACTGAAAGGCAAAATGGACGTTTGGTTACAGTCTGGCGGTAGACATTGGACCTGCACATCGATGTCTGTACCCGCTTAAAACATGTAAGTGTCTTTCTGGGAAGGGGCTAAGTGTGAATGGATGTAATAAAGAGTGTGAATATATTCAGCAATTTACAAAGTAATAATATTGTTTGCAATAGGAAACGTAGCAACTTTTGTTAGCGAATGTAAGGGAAGCAGAAGTGCTTACTTAATTAAGAAAACCCCATAACATGGGCTGTATGTTATTGCAAAAGAAAAGGAAGATCTTCTTTACATTACATAGTAATGGGTTATTTGTCTGAAGGGAATATCTGAAAACACAAAATATTGGGAACTAAAAATCTTAAAGCTGAATTCTTGGTAAAACAGGAATTGAACAGCAACACGATTGAGGGCAAAATATATACTCCTAAAACTTTCTTACCTGGTGTGACCTCAACATTTATTTGGTAGGGTTCTGTCTTAACAACCAATTTTAACACTACCCACCTTCCCTTTAAACACAGGGGACCAATCCACACCACGATCGTGATTTAGGTCTCCTAAGAAATAAATAGGCTTTGTATATTACTTTAGTCATTACTTTAAGGTAGAATTAAAATGTAGTAGACTAAATTCTATAACCTTTGGATATATGCACATTAGGCTACTAATGGGTTTGAGTAATTAATTGGATGGTTATGGATGAATGCATGTTCGTGATGATTGAAATGAATTGATTTTCACTTGAGTTGAATCTGTTGGAATATTGTGGTGCGTTCTTGATTGCTTGAGTTGAAATGTCATTGAGGAAGAAACTTCGGTTGGTTAAATGAAGACAAATGTGAGAACGATGGATCTGCAGTTTGCCTGAAGATATCGAGCGAAAGATGTTAAGGTGATTAGGTGATCTTAATTGTCATGTACTGAATTGAAAGATTGAGTGACTGAACTGTATGTATCATACAATTATGGTTTGGGTAGGGCAATAGTCTGCATATTTGCATAATTTAAGATTTTCCTTATTGAATTCTGTTAATATTGGGTTCCTCCTAGCCGGCTAGTACCTGAGAAATTCACTGGAGGAAAAAACTTCCGGTGTCACAATGAAACCAAGGCAGTGGAGAAACTCTCTGGGATCTGCACTTGTGAGACGCTATCGAGCTGAGAAGATGTAAAGTGATTATGCTGTCTCATCAATTGTCAATAGTAGTGAAGGATAGGTATCTGAGTTGAACTGGAACTTGATGTGTCTATACATTCTTTGGGGGGGGGACAGGGCCTCATTTTTGTTTGGATATCTTTGTTGCCCACTTTCATTGTGCACATGGTAGTTTTACACCAATCCTGTATATCGGTTCTCACTCTGTTCTCCACAATAAGACAGCATAAAGAAAACATCCCTACATCGAACATGGATCAAGATGTTAGTTGGTCCCCCATGTAAGACTATTGGGGAATTTACCCAGAGCCACAGCTGCTCTGGGTGTATCTCCCTAACCAGGACTCACCAGCAACCGTGTGGCTCTGGGTTAATTTGTGGAAGTGTAGGCCGCTGGTAAATAGCTACAATGGCTGCGCAAGCGTCTTTTCAGATATCACACAGTCACTGCAAGCAAGGGGTTAAAGTTGCGCTTACCAGATTGTGCAAGGTGTTGCAGGTGACTATCCCCATGTGTTTTGAGAGGTGGTCAACCACAGAGTACATTAAAATTGGCTGCATGGCTCCAGTTAAAGCAGATCTGGCATTTGTTTTATTTGAATTTACAAGAAACTCTCTGCAAAACGTAAATTAGCTGTTTCTTGTTTGCATGAACATGTAGAGATAATACTTGATGAACATGAAATGTTTTAGAATTGGTATGTTACATTGTAACAAACGTGTACAAGTCACCACTAGCTGGTACAACCTAACAAACCAATGGCGTGAATCTGCCACATTTAACCACATCTTTCCTTTCTACAGGAACGTCTTTCCAGTGAAGAAAATGGTATAATCCTTTTCCATCTTGTTTGGTATTAATACATTGTCCGGATCATTCTCACCTTTACTGTGACTTTGTCCATATTAGGTTTGTTTGGCTTAAATTTATGTCCTGCTACTGTTACTGTTGTAATAAGTTACAATTATGTCCTGCTAACTGTTAGTTTTATTTTGTAATTGTTCTGGTTTTGCACTGAGAATAATCCAGCGCTTACTAAAATAAACCACTGTATATGTAGAATTGATTGGCTTTCAATCTGTGCTGAGGGTGACTGTATGTTACATTTCAGCCCAGATAGTGATTGGTATCCAGGCGTTGATCGGTTTTCGAGTGAGTCTTGTGAAACTAAAACTGGACCTACCATCCCGCACATTTTATAGCAGGGAAGGAGTCCCTGTAACTGTAAAGGGATGTGGGGCTACTAAGATTAAATGAAATTATTTTCAAAATCTAATAGTCTGTTAAATCAACTGGACGTGAAGTTAAGTTCTTGAATATGCTTTGCTAGTCAACAGACTTTCTTTGTAAGGGCTAGGCTACACTGCAGTGATTTTACTTAAGTGATGATGATTGCGCTCATTACAATACCATGCGGTAGTAGACTAATGCAGTGACAACGCCGATCTCTACCACATCATAAATGTACAATTGCCAATACGGCCCAAGCAGTGTTTTCTGAGACAGAAAATAGCTATTTTGCTATGTATTTCCAGTTTCCATATAAAGGTATATCACTTGTAAAACCTCTAAAGCTTTTTTCAGTTAAATTGAAGAAGGGGAGGTTAAGGAGCTATGTCTTATCTCCTGTTCTTCAATTAAATCGTCAAGAGGAAAGTCCGAACTTACTTGCAACTGTGCTCTCCGCTGTTCCTCTGAAAGGTCACGAAAGGCCTTTGCAATTATGCGCATTAATATTTTTCACCCATGCTCCCCCTTTAACTAAGGCACAAATATGTGTTTTCAAACATTCATATTCCAAAAAATAAATATTCACATATTCTGCAATGTGTGCTTGGAAAAAGTGGAGATCTTTGAGGCACATGCCCACCTCCCAAAAAGGTCAAACTAGATTTTATTAGAAATTGTTCATTGGGACAATGTCCAGTTACCCTTGTCTGTTAGCATAGCTTCACTACAGCAGAAGCCAAGCCCATGCTGTTCATTTGTTGCATCCAATCCGAGTTTGCTTTTAAGGTTCCTACTCACGTGCAATCGTGTTTTGCCGACCCAGCTGCACAATGTGGACGAACGGCGTTTCAGGTGATAATCGTTGCGGATCTCCTAGCGTTGTGTTTTCGCAGATGAAGTGCCATACGGACGTCTTCTACACTTTGGCGTCGCAGGCGGGCACCCGCGATTGCATGTGTGTTACGAACGTTACTGATGTTAGATAACATCCAATTAGCAACTTAAATTACTGAATATACTATGGGGGTTATTCAATAAAGTTATTATCGTTTAAAATGCTGCGAATTTTGCCCACCACTATCAGATATTAGCTTTCAAAGTTTACAAGTTCTGAAAAATTAGCACCATTTAAACATAAGACATTTTATTGAATAACCTGAGAATGCGTAATCTCGAAAACATTTTGATCGTGAGGAAAGTATTTTTTTTTAAACTTCTGGATGTATGTACATTTTTCCCAGACCATTTTGCAGAGGTCCACAGATGGAACAGATTTTAGTAGTTTTGCCCATCTCTCAAATACCTGGATTTAAATCTCTCCTGTATAGAGTATCAAAAAATTGATAAATAGAAAAATGTGATAGTGTAATATCTATCTATAATTATCAATCTATCTTCTACTGTATATTCTATCTATCTTCTATCTATTATAATTATCTATCTTCTATCTATCTATAATTATCTATCCTTACGTTATCATATATCTATCATATACCTTTGTCTATCATCTATAATTATCATCTTATATCTACTCTACTACTATTTATCTATCCTTCTACGTTATCAGCTACTATTCATCTATCTATCTATAATTATCTATCCTTCTACTGTCTATCATCTATCTATCTATCAACTATATATCTATCATCTATCTACCAATCTATCATCTATCTATTATCTTTGTCTGTCTGTCTGTCTATCTATCATCTTTCGATCTATATATCCTATTACTATCTATCATCTATCTTTCATTTTTTGATCTGTCTGTCTATCTATCTATCGATCTATCATCTTTCGATCTATCTATCTCTCTATCTATCCTTCTATTATCTATCTGTCTGTCTATCTATTTGTCTGTCTATAATCTTTCGATCGATCTATCTATCTATCTATCCATCTATCTGTCTGTCTATCATCTTTCGATCTATCTATCTTTCATCTATCCCGGGAGGGGTGGGATACCTGACCATGTGACTACGAGTTATGAAAGATATCATTGGACCAACGTTTGTTCTATAGTCCGAGGGGTTGATAATTCAGCAAATTTCGGTCACATTATCAACACCTCTGAAAGAAGAAGCTACTGATTTCCATGGGCAAAACAGCATTAGTTTGAACTACTATAAGTCCAGAAATTGTGATGTCAAATTCTATACAACTGCATAGCTCACAACCGTCCCGTTTTTGGCAGGATGGTCCCGTTTTTGGGTGATTATCACGCCGTCCCGGCACATACAGTAAAATTCCGCACTGTCTCTTTAAGTCCCGTTTCAGCAGAGTAGGAAAAAAAAACGAAAGTGGATTTGGGCGAGAATTCCGTCCTTTCCAACCAATGTCATCTAAGCCTCTCTGTTCCCGGCTGAAAGTTAGTTATGCAGAGCCTCTCTCTCTGACAGTTATGTTGTTCAGTGAACCAGCGTGCTTCCTCACTGACTGCCCAGTACAAGAAAGACTAGCGGCTGAAAGCAGAGAGGTCAGTGTCTGTCACAATAAATCAACATTGCTCTGCTTTCTTATCCGCTGCTGGTGTCGGTGTGGTGCCTGGTTACATTCAGTGGGTTTTGTGTGTCACTGTGTATAAGTTGAAGTGCAACCATGTTTAATATGTACCTCCCTCTATCATCTATTCACAGGCATTACTGTTTGAGGCTCAAGCAGGAGAGTGCATGGAACTCACAGGCATGACTGTTTGAGGCTCAAGCAGGATAGTGCACGGAACTCACAGGCATTACTGTTTGAGGCTCAAGCAGGAGAGTGCATGGAACTCACAGGCATGACTGTTTGAGGCTCAAGCAGGATAGTGCACGGAACTCACAGGCATTACTGTTTGAGGCTCAAGCAGGATAGTGCACGGAACTCACAGGCATTAAGTGCACGGAACTCACAGGCATTACTGTTTGAGGCTCAAGCAGGAGAAAGCAGATGAAATCTCAGAGGGGTGCAGCTTAACATTCAGCAAATCAGTAACAAGGGATGCTGTGATTTTGGATTAGGAGGGGTTCGGAACGCTACAAAGATGGTAACAAACGCTTGTGCTGCACTTGGGGGGGGGTCACATGCCCTGGTCAAGGACAATCTAATAAGGGAACATTCAGTCCTAAATTATTCTTATTGTTATTATTATTATTGTGGATTTCTATGTATATAGTTTATAGGGCGGTGTATAAGATGTGCTGATTAAGGGTTTGAGCTAGAGGGTGCTTCTGTACAACATGGGATGACTGTGTAGTGTCTGCAATGCTGGGGTACTGAGCTGTGTGTCAGAGCTACTTGAGGTGAAAGAACCAGAAGCACAATAGATGTCAGACTAGTGTGGTCAGAAAGAAGTTTATGTTATGATTGGGATTTAGAAAGTTTCTGATTGTGTTTGTTTCGTGTATTTCTTTCTGCCTTCAAGTTGCCTCTTTTCCCTGGTTCTTTCCTTTCTGTTTTTTCTGTAAAGTGGTGGCAGGCTTAGAAATCTTTTATTCTTCAGGAATTATGGTGTGGATTAATGTCTATTTGAGGACTGTATAAATACCTCCGTGATGCCAAGTTCAAAATGACCAACTGGCTACCCACGCCCAACAACGAAGCCATGCCCACATTGCCACAGCGCCAAGCTACGCGCTCCTCTTAAAGGCTCCATTCAAAGTTTGGCTCGGGTGGCAAAAACCCCAGAGACGCCCCTGGGGGCAGGGTAAGACTAGCCACACAAGGATGGAGATTTTTCATCTTTGAGAGTATTTACTTTAGATATGAAAGTAACAATGTGAGCCTTAGGGTTGGCACACACATGTCAATTTGAATCCTATGTTGATTATTGTTTCACTAAATAAATTAATTTGTAGCATGTTTGTCAGAAAAAATAGCGGTACTGCTAATATTTTGTAACGACCAGTGTACCTAGCCTTAGGGGTACTGAACATTATAATTTGTTATTGATTTCAGTGTTGTATGTTGGCTTTTATCTGTTGTATTCAATTAGATCAACTGGACTTAAAGTTTAGTTATTGGCTTCCAGCACAGAACAGCCAATTCCTCGGGTCAGGACTCAGCCGTGTACCTGCATCTTAAGGATAAAGGACATACCTTTGAAGATTGTAATGTTAACATATTGGCAAAGGAACGTGACTGGTTCAAGAGAGGTGTTAAGGAGGCCATTTATGTGAAAATAAAGAAACCAAGCCTAAATAGAGGTGGGGGGGTTCGACACCAACTGTCTGCCATGTACAATGCTGTTCTGACACCTTACTCTGGGCGTTCCTATAACATCTGTTAGCCACTATCCAATCACGCCC
>JAACNH010002992.1:0-32802 GCA_019447015.1 Hymenochirus boettgeri | reverse complement strand
ATACAACCTCCAATACTATGTTACTATGTAACTGTTATACAGACATTATGGGTAGTGTATAAAAAGGTTTGGACTAGATGGATGTATGTCTTTATTCACCTCCAATACTATGTTACTATGTAACTGTTATACAGACATTATGGGTAGGTATAAAGGTTGGACTAGATGGACGTATGTCTTTATACAACCTCCAATACTATGTTACTATGTAACTGTTATACAGACATTATGGGTAGGGTATAAAGGTTGGACTAGATGGACGTATGTCTTTATACATCTCCAATACTATGTTACTATGTAACTGTTATACAGACATTATGGGTAGGGTATAAAGGATGGACGTATGTCTTTATACAACCTCCAATACTATATTACTATGTAACTGTTATACAGACATTATGGGTAGGGTAATAAGGTTGGACTAGATAAACGTATGTCTTTATACAACCTCCAATACTATGTTACAATATAACTGTTAGACAGACATTATGGGTAGAGTTTAAAGTTGGACTAGATGAACGTATGTCTTTATAGATCCTCCAATACTATGTTACAATATAATTGATAGACAGACATTAGGGTAGGTTATAAAGTTTGGACTAGACATACCTATGTCTTTATACAACCTCCAATACGATTGTTAATATGTAACTGTTATACAGACATTATGGGTAGGGTATAAAGGTTGGACTAGATGGACGTATGTCTTTATACAACCTCCAATACTACATTACTATGTAACTGTTATACAGACATTATGGGTAGGGTATAATTTAGTTTGGACTAGATAGAGGTATGTCTTTATACAACTTCCAATACTATGTTATTATGTAACCGTTAGACAGACATTATAGGTAGGGTATAAAGGTTGGACTAGATGGAGCTATGTTTTTATACAACCTCCAATACTATGTTACTATATAACTGTTATACAGACATTATGGGTAGGGTATAAAGTTTGGATTGGATGAACGTATGTCTTTATTCATCTTCCAGTACTATGTTACTATACAACTGTTATACAGACATTATGGGTAGGGTATAAAGTTTGAACTAGATGGACGTATGTCTTTATACAACCTCCAATACTATGTTACTATGCAACTGTTATACAGACATTATGGGTAGGGTAAAAGATTGGACTAGATGGAGCTATGTTTTATAACAACCTCCAATACTATGTTACTATATAACTGTTATACAGACTTATGGGTAGGGTATAAGTTTGGATTGGATGAACGTATGTCTTTATTCATCCTCCAGTACTATGTTACTATACAACTGTTATACAGACATTATGGGTAGGGTATAAAGGTTGAACTAGATGGACGTATGTCTTTATACAACCTCCAATACTATGTTACTATGTAACTGTTTACAGACATTATGGGTAGGGGATAAAGGTTGAACTAGATGGACATATGTCTTTATACAACCCCAACTATGTAACTGTTATACAGACATTATGGGTAGGGTATAAAGGTTGGATTGGATGAATGTATGTCTTTATACAACCTCCAATACTATGTTACTATGTAACTGTTATACAGACATTATGGGTAGGGTATAAAGGTTGGATTGGATGAATGTATGTCTTTATACACCTCCAATACTATGTTACTATGTAACTGTTATACAGCACTTATGGGTAGGGTATAAAGGTTGGACTAGATGAACGTATGTCTTTATTCATCCTCCAGTACTATGTTACTATAACTGTTATACAGACATTATGGGTAGGGTATAAAGGTTGAACTAGATGGACGTATGTCTTTGTACAACCTAAAATACTATGTTACTATGTAACTGTTATACAGACATTAGGGTAGGGTATAAAGGTTGAACTAGATGGACGTATGTCTTTGTACAACCTAAATACTATGTTACTATGTAACTGTTATACAGTTATTATGGGTAGGTATAAAGGTTGAACTAGATGGACGTGTGTATTTAGAAACCCTCCAATACTATTTTACTATGTAACTGTTATACAGACATTATGGGTAGGGTATAAAGGTTGAACTAGATGGCGTGTGTCTTTAGAAAACCTCCAATACTATGTTACTATGTAACTGTTATACAGACATTATGGGTAGGGTATAAAGGTTGAACTAGATGGGCGTGTGTCTTTATACAACCTCCAATACTATGTTACTATGCACTATATTATTTAAACAAGATGTTAAGCTTTCATCTGACAAGTATTCCAATTGTTAGATGCACAGTAAAAGAACACATGGGCATTAGATGATTCACCATTTTAAACAGCAACAGGCAGGTTTAGGGACCATTATGCAGCATTTGTACCAATATTTAGTCTTTAATGAAATGAAGTGCACCCAACATAACTCAATGCAACCACAATTACTCATTAACTATAAAGAATGTCTGATTCAGATCAGAACCACCTGAACACTGACACGCAAAGGTTAACCATGGTCTGTGGCACTTGCCCTTTGTGGGAAGTTTGGAGAAAGGAAATGACTGGTTTCATTCAACAAAAGATCAAAATCAATTTCAAAATGTGAACAATTTCCCCTTATTTATGTCAATCGGCCCTTTTCTTTGGACTGTAAAAAAGGATTATAATATTGTTTTAAAGAGATTCTCCTGATAAGTTCATTAAATCCCACTGTACGTGACTCTGCTGGTTACTTATAAAGAGCATGTCCGCCCTTCAGATAAAGCTCATAGACAGCTTGTGTAAGATATATATATCAACAATGGAATCGATATTCAAGAATTCGGAAGGACTTGTAACAAAGAAACCTTTATTCACAACATGATCAATGTGTTTCCACCGCAGCTCACTAATAAGTGTACATGTAGAGATGGCCGAGCTTGCTGAAGTTGGTTCATGTCTGAAAAGTTCGGAAGCTTGGAAACAAACCCATTAAAGTCAATGGGAGGAATAGTTTGAAAAGTTTTGATAAATTACAAATAAAATAGTTATGGTACTTACTGTAAATGGCTCAGGGACCTGGGAAATGGTCTGGGGAAGACGTACATATAACCAAAACACGATAAAAACGTCTAACCACCACGATCGGGCAATTGTTGGGTTTACCCATGATACATTCAAGGGTAATGTTCGATCCGAAGATCGAACATTACATTTGAGGGTTATGGCCAATTCGAGGGTTACCGACAACACAACAGGTAACCAAAGATGGAGGTGCACTCTATCCCAACCAGTGAACAGCAATTCCAATGAATAAAACAACTGAGGGTCGCACTCCAAAAAAATTTTCAGTTTATTGTGACCACACATCACACGTAACACTGGCAAATACATGTGATGTGTGAGTGCGACCCTCAGTTGTTTTATTTATGGAACCATACATTTGAGGGTTACAGAAATCGAGACTACATTCGAGGGTTACCGAATCAAAGGATCCATTTACGGGTTACCGTTTCGAGAATTCCAAAATCTCAATAATTATTGAATTTTTCGATAATTTTCAATTGTTTCAATAAATATCGAAAATAATTCCGCAAGTTCGGAAAACTTATGCGCCATTTCGAGGGTTACCGAACTATACATTCGAGGGTTAATGAAATTGACACTGCATTCACTCGGGTTACCGAACAATAAATTTGAATGTTATCGAACGATACATTCGAGGGTTATTGACCGCTACATTCGAGGGTTACCGAACGATACTTCGAGGGTTACCAAACGATACATTCGAGGGTTACCGAACGATACATTCAAGGGTTACCGAACAATAAATTTGAGGGTAACCAAACGATACATTCGAGGGTTACCAAACATACATTCGAGGTTTACCGAACAATAAATTTGAGGGTAACCAAACGATACATTCGAGGGTTACCAAACGATACATTCGAGGGTTACCGAACAATAAATTTGAGGGTAACCAAACGATACATTCGAGGGTTACCAAACAATACATTTGAGGGTTACCGAACGATACATTCAAGGTTATTGAATTGACCGCATCATTTGAGGGTTACCGAACGATACATTCGAGGGTTACCAAACGATCCATTCGGGGTTACCGAACAACAAATTTGAGGGATACCGAAAAATACATTTGAGGGTTACCGAATAATACATTCAGGGTTTTGAAATTGACCGCTACATTTGAGGGTTACCGAACGCTACATTTGAGGGTTACCGAATGACATTCGAGGGTTACCGAACGTACTTTCAAGGGCTATTGAAATTGACCGCTACATTTGAGGGTTACCGAACGCTACTTTGAGGGTTACCGAATGATACATTTGAGGGTTACCGAACGATACTTTCAAGGTTACCGAACGATACATTCGAGGGTTACCGAAATCAAAGGCTAGATATGAGGGTTAACGAAATCGAAGGCTACATTCGAGGGTAACAAAAAACATTCAAGGGTTACAGAACGATACATTCGAGGGTTACCAAAGATACATTTGAGGGTTTTGAAATTGACTGCTACATTCGAGGTTACCGAACGATACATTCGAGGGTTACGGAGATCAAAGGCTACATTCGAGGGTTACTGAAATAGAAGGATCTATTCCAGGGTTACCTAATTCGAATGTTCCATTCAAGGGTTACCAATTAAAGAATTCGATAATTACTGAATTTTACGATAATTAGCAAAAATAAGTCACAAGTTCAGAACACACAAACTAGTGTACAGTGTACATTACCTTATTGTGCTTGGAAACGGTCGGTAAAATAGACACCTATTAAAATGTACTGTTTGGTTTTTTTCATGTGGACTGAGATGTTTATTTTATTTGCACAAAACAACTATTAAGGTTTTACCTCTTTAAGAATTCAAGAAGATTATTTTATGTTCATTCTGCCTTCCTTTGCCCTTAACATGTTCAAAGTATCCAACTTGGCTGTTTATCTTTTATCTTCAAAGCTACTGAGGAAATTACCAAAGAATGGATCACTTTCAGATACAGCGAACTTGTCCTTGGGGAAAAATAACACATAATGTTTACATGAGAGATTTTAGGATAGCCGTTCGCTGGTATGTAAGCTGGATTCTTATGTCATTGTTTGTGACACGTGGATATCGGTCTCTTTTGTGACTAAAGAGATATTTACTGAGCTCCCACCCTATACAATATGAGATGCTAAAAGAATGATCTCCAATAATTTTCAAAAAATAATGCATTGGCTTGTTGCAAAATAAAATTTAAAGGATAACCATAGTGCGTAAGATTTAAAACAAAAAACAGTTCAAATAAAAATTACCCGGGGTAGGTTCCTAACTCCCAACATCATAGCTGTGAAGACCACCAGCATGAAGAAAACTGCTTCTGCCAGGCTTTCCCGGTGCTTCAGCACTATCTTTAATACAGAAAGTCCAGGACACTAACCTGGCAGAGTGAACAATAAGTGATGGTGCTCCTCAAAGAAATCATTTTGGGAGGTAAGAATAATCCATGGTTCTTACCTCCCTATCCCAGTTTACTTTTCATTTTTAAAAAGTTAGTTTTTACAGTGTAGTCGTCCTTAAGAGGTTTATTAAAAAAATAAATAATAAATAAACATGTCCGCCAAACAACAGCAACTTGCCAGGATTCATTTAGGGAGATGGAGTATCACACTTGTGCTACATTTCATGGTGTGGCGATGCAGTAATCTGGATGTAGCTTGTATTGCATATTTATATATATAACATTAATATAAAATAAAGTACATTATGAAGACAAAATGGAGCAGACCAAGTAAAAAATGGGGGAGGTGGAATTCACACACTAATTACTATGTAACCCTAGGTATGAAGCACTTAAAACAGCAGAAGCACATTCTATACTCAATTTCCACAAAGAAAGGGTTTTTAAAAAAGTCTCCCAATATTTCATTATTATTAGATCCACACAAGCAATAAACTGGGGATAAATAAACCCCACCTGGCATAGAATGATCCATTTACTATATCACCTTGCTTGTTCTCCTGCAGAAACTGCTGCGTAACGATAAATGGTTTCCTTTTTACCAGTCCCAACTATGTTACGTTATACCAAACAAGCAAATTTCAACGCTCATTTGGCTTTAAAGAACGTTGACGATAAGCCGAGTGGTTAGATTTACAGATATCTAGCTACAAAGTGTTAATATCCAACAGCGCTTTGCAATTTTAGAACAACGCAAGATAATATTGCAATCAACGTAGAAAGGAAAAAGCCTCCAATCAAACGAAATTACGAACTATAATAGCGTGATCAATGCCACCATAGTTAAAGCCATTCCCAATGTCTCTCCCGCTCTGGATCTCCAGCCTTGTGCCATATTAGAAATAATAGAAAGCTGCATCTGATGGGATGCGCCATTTCCACATTAATAAGGCAGTAGTCGTCTTTATCTATTGTGAAGATGAATTATTAGGCCACTCAGAGAGAGATGGCGGGAAGTCAAATAAAAAATCATTGCAGCGTCTTTAGATGTTTTTTTTTAAGGTTTTTCTTTTCCTGTTGGAACTTAAACTCCGGAGCTTTGGATTTATAACAGACGAGTATGAGGAGATATCGATTGTCAAACTGCTATAGAAGGTTAATAGAAAATAAATAATAAGGTTAGTGGTCTGGTATGTGGAAGAAGGTCTAAGGCTGGGTACAAACCATGCAATTTTTGCCCGATCAACTGACAGGTTCAGTGTATCTTCGATTGGGCTAGAAAAATTGCACGGATTTTGTGGCAGCCCGCGACCGGCGTAAGACCTTAAATCCGAATCGGACAAATGGCCGATCAGATGTATCGGGAAAAAAACCGTGCCGATCGTGTAGTCCTCTTGGGACCGCATGTTTGGACATGGTGAACTGTTGGGTGGCGGCTACTTTGCTATGGCCACAAAATAATATAAAGTGTGGGTGCTTACTCCTCACAACATCCAACCCTTGGTGATAGATATATCAGAAGAAGCCATCACAATGCTTCTGGGGGTATAAACTCAGGTGATGAGGAAGGGGGCACGTTTATAACCCCCCTGAAATGTTGTGATAGATGTGCGGTCACTAATCAATAAATTATTATTTGGAGTGTGACCTTCGACGTTTGTCTTCTTCTACTTTGCCATGGCCAACAGTCCTTCATCCTTGCTAACCATTCGCCATGACAAACAATCGATTGGGATGAAGAATCCCTTGGTTTGTACCAAGGTTATGAGTTTTAATCACAAGTTTAATCGTTGATCTACCAGAAAGGAGCCATTGAATTTTTGATTCTGTAAAATATGACTCCAATGTGACGCGAACTTTCAAGGTTATTTTCAAGGGTTACTGAAAATAACCTTGTACATTCGGTAACCCTCAAAAATACGGTCCGATTTCGGAAATCAAGTTCCGTGTCAGATCCGCATCCGAGTCGGACCTGGATCCCATCTCTAATAATATTGAGCACCCAATTTTAAGAGATTCAGAGACCGATTCTAGAAATGTTGAATTTTCGGGAAATATTGAATTTTCAAAATAATTTTCAAATAATTATGGAATGTTAAATGCAAAGCTCAAATGTAGTGTGCGTATCTGTACGTGTTCCTCAGACCGTTTCCCAGGTCCCATAGCCAATTCTTTAAACTTCTCAAACTATTTGTCCCCACTAATGTGTCCGTTTTGGTTTTCCTACTCTTCGACATTCGGCCATCTCTAATTGTCACTGAAGATCCAATCTCCGACCTTGGAGAACATGTGTTAATGAAGGAGGGGAGAAGCTTGAAAACTGTCATTTTACTGCTCGACTATAAGTTTTTTCTCTCGAGTTAAACGTCTATAATTCATCTCCATCCATAAATCCAACAGAAATCACAGGTGATTAGGCTAATGCTTCAATTTCAGGTCATCAAGATCACCGAAATTATTCTGGAATGTCTGCATAATCCCATGAATCTGACTTCCCCCTTCCCAATACACATAATAAAAAACCCGGATAAGACTCTAGGTCCTCACTCCTTAGAACAGCTACAATCTATTTAAGATTTCAGATCGCTGGTCCAGTCTAACTCAGCCCCATACCAAGTCCAGAACCTTGCTAATAGGGACATGTGCTTCTTGCAGAGCCCCTCTTCTGATTGGTCAAGCCTTGGGCACAAGCTGAGATCTCACTATTTACCCACAATTCTGCATTCCTCCTGTCCTCTTCCCCTCCACTGCCACCCCTTACCCCCCACTGTATTAGAACCAAAACTATGATGTTGCCCATATCTGTGCTTCATCCACAATAGTTTTCTGGGGGTAGTTTATCTGTCACAGAAAAATAAGAAAGAGGCCCCTCTGCAGTTGCTCCTGCTGTTCCCCTGGAAGTTACCCCTGAACACATTGTCATCAAGTGAGCTGGGAGGAGAGAGACAGCAACCAGCATAGGGCGACATAGACTGGACTGTCAAAATTCCATGCCAAAAGGTTTAATTATTCCATGAACTGGACAGCAGAATGAACAGTTTGTGCAACCACCATTAATAGGATAGAAGTGCGAGGACGTAAACTGGCCTAAGAAAAGTCCTGGCCTCTGAGAGGGGCGGATAGACTGAATTACCATCTGGTATTTGAAGGGTACGAAGCACAGATTTAGGGCATACAAGGAGGTGGTGGTTTGGTTGTCCTTTAAAGGGCAGTCCATCTCCACCCCATCTAAAAATTGCCCTACTGTTGGGCCCAACTGGTAGTGTTAAAAAAGACCTCTCTTCTGCTTCTTATGGTTACCCAGCAGGCCTGATGAAGAAAATGAAAAATGAAGAGTAGGAGCCTGTCTGTGTTTAATCTGTACCTGCCACTTCCTGCTCCTGATAGAGGACTCTGGCATGTCCATGGATGGAACCTTTTTTTAAAATGATTCCTATAAGTAGGCAACCCCCAATCTCTTGACTTCCTCTGCTGAATCTCAGCCAATCACAGACACGGCTGCCAGTCCGGCCTCTTCTGCTCTTCCATGCACGGAAGTAGCAAGAGGCCGTGACCGAGGGAATGAAGGTGGGAAGTACATCTAGAGGCTGTTTTAGAAGTTTGAAAGCTAGTGTTTAGGGTTGGGGGGGGGTTTCCTTACATTACAAGAAATTTTAGGTTGGGGGTGGACTCGGAGATACCCTTTAAAAAACAAATTGACCTGAATACGTGTTTTCCTTCTAAACAATGCTTAATGTATCAATCCGACAAATCCAAGAAATTTAAGGATTTAGTCTGGGTAATTTATTTAGGTACCGATACATTTTCTACCTTTCTGTCCTGTATCTGGTGTCAACAACCATCACAAAAAGAGTCAAAAAAACAAAATTACAAAACTAATTATGCTTTTCTAATCTGCTGGATGAAATGCAGAACAGATTGTCTTTGTTTTTAATTAGGGTTCCGGCTGTTTGTTATATTATAAATCGCATCAATTAAGTGTTTCCATCCAGAGACTGTGTAAGCCACAGTTTATTTAGGATTTTTAGATAATAAATGAAAGAATTATAAATATAGATATAGGTTTGGCAAAGAGTTTGTATGTTTGGACCTAACATACTGTACATAAAGGGAAATTAAGTGGAACTGTGTTCTCCTATAAGTTCCCTCTATAAAAAGTCCTTTCTTTCAAATGAATCCAGGATTGTGCATCTAGATTCAATCTATCCAAACTTGCAGCAGTATAAGGGGTGGTGCTTCGCTTACACTGTGACTGTGACTCTCCAGCACCATTGCTCTGCCCCTCGCTGCTGGCTTGAGCATGCCCACTTGTATCCTATGCTGGGACAGAGGATCATAAGCCAATTCATAAGCCCCACCCCTCAAACGTTATTCTTTTTAAAGCTAGTCACAAGCCTGAAAAAAAAACTGCCTCTCCCTAAGGTGTCCATAGGGGAAGCACAGAGAATAATTGCAGGACCAGCTGATCTGCAAATCAGCGTGGTTCACCTTAAAACCAGGTTTGTTTTGAAACTAGGACTCATTTTTTTAAATGAACACTGGTTTTGCTAGGACTGGCTTTGTGGCTTTGATAGCCAATCACAGGTTATAATTTATTTATGAAAAATATTCTATTTTCTTTGGGGCAAACCCCAGTGCCCTGGCCCTGCAGGGGTGGGGACCCGTGTAACAGCTGCATTACCCATTTGGGAAATTATTATACACAGGGGCTGATCTTAAGAAAGGAATCATATACAAGGCATATGTACAGGGGAGCAGGGGGCCAACGCAGGGGGTCCAGTTTTCTTATTTTCCCTATGACAGATATAGCCTCCTCCCAGAAACCCACGGTGGTGAAGACTGGATAGGGGCCCCATCATAGTTTTTCTGAAGGGCCCAGTGAAAGCCAACTACCCTCCAGGTTTTGTCACTGTTAAACCCTAATACATATACATATACGCAATGGAAGCAAATATTATGTATGTATGCGCATATGTTTACTGTCTCTTTATATAGATTTGATAATTACAGAAACATTTCCATTCCCCAGCCGCCTGATTCCATTTCAGAAGATGATTTTCTTAATGATTTATTATTAGTTAGTACCATATGGAAGTAAAATTTATACCACGGCTGGAAAAGAAAGAGTGGTCACCCAATTCAACCCTGAGCCTTAAGCCATGTACAGATCTGCGATATCGTATATGACACCTGCCGCTCAACCAGACATTCGGGCGTCATAGATCGTGCGCTATATTGCACGGCTGTATCCACCTTAGAGAACGGAAACAACGAAAAACACCCCCAATAAGTGTAGAACCCCCCCCCCCCCCATTGACAAATCAATGCAGATGAAATTGGCTTTGAACCGATTTTTGGACCCATTAAAATCAACGGGGAGCAAAAAAAACCCCCAAAATTTAGAATAAAATAGCAATAGTACCTGGGCTCTGAGACCTGGAAAATGGTCTAAGGACATGTACAAATATACAGAACTTGAAATAAAATTGCTTCTTTCACACGTGTGCATTGTACATTCAATAATTAGCCTCATATTTGGAATTCGGTAAACCTCCCATGTCGGAATCAACTAATTCTGTATTTTTCTCATACACAGAATCAAGGGATCACGAATTCGGAAAACGGGGTTTTATATTTCTCAAAATGACCCAGTGTATTGAGATATGTGTTGATTAAAGGATCGATATTTTCAAAAGTGGCTCCCATTTTTGATATTTCTCGAATCTGGCTCAAAATTCAAAAAATCAAATTCAGAAATCTTTGATTGTTTACACGAATTCAATATATTTCGAAAATTAAATTTAGAATCTTACATTTAAAAATCCTAGATCAATTGTGAAAAACATTTTTTGAACTTTCGTTTCCATTTTTCGATTTCGATCAATTAAATTTAAAAATTATTAAAATCTGAAAGTTTACAAAAATACAAAAAAAAGTTCTCCCCCAAATCTGAGAGTTCCAACCTTTCCATCAGAACTTCGGAACAGTCAGATCTGATTTGGAACTGGGTTCCAATCAGACCAGAACTTCATCTCTAGTCTTTGATTGATATTATTGCAACATCATTAAGATGTTTAGTAGACACCGGGGGCAAGTATACTATTTTTCACAAGAGGAGAGTGCCCACCATATTGAATATATTTATGTCATCAGTTACACCTGTGATTGGCTATGTCACCTGTGTCACATGACCAATATACTACTTCAAAATATAGAAATATTAGAAATCCCCTTGGTATGGAACTCCTTGGTGACTTTTTATATTCTTATAGTTTAAAATTGAGATGGCCAACTATATGGAAAGTTCGAAAACGGACCCATTAAAGTAAATGGGAGTCAAATAGTTCAAAAAGTTCAAATGAAATACAATTAAAATATCAATGGTAACTTAATGTAAATGGCTGTGGGAAATGTCTGGGAACATGTTCAATATCCGAACTTTCAAAAACTCGATTTTACTCTCATGTGCACTACTTTCGAGCTCTCGTGTTTGAACATTCGATAGTTATCCCTGAAAGACTCGTGGATTCGATGCTCGCGTCTAGGTATATAGACATTTTACTCGTGGATTCGATGCTCTCGCCTAGGTATAATAGACATTTTACTCACAGATTTGATGCTCGCGTCTAGGTATAATGAACATTTTACTCTCGGATTCGATGCTCGCGTCTAGGTATTATGGATATTTTACTTGCGGATTCGATGCTCGCGTCTAGGTATAATGGACATTTTACTTGCGGATTCGATACTCGCTATAGGTATAATGGACATTTTACTCTCGGATTCGATACTCGCGTATAGGTATAATGGACATTTTACTCTCGGATTCGATGCTCGCGTCTAGGTATAATGGACATTTTACTCTCGGATTCGATGCTGCGCTCTAGGTATTATGGATATTTACTTGCGGATTCGATCTCGCGTCTAGGTATAATGGACATTTTACTTGCGGATTCGATACTCGCATATAGGTATAATGGACATTTTACTCTCGGATTCGATACTCCTGCGTATAGGTATAATGGACATTTTACTCTCGGATTCGATACTCGCGTATAGGTATAATGGACATTTTACTCTCGGATTCGATGCTCGCGTATAGGTATAATAGACATTTTACTCTCGGATTCGATACTCCGCGTAAGGTAATATATAGACTTTTACTGCGTGGATTCGATGCTTGCTTATAGGTATAATAGACATTTTACTCGGCGAATTCGATGCTCGCGTATAGGTATAATGGACATTTTACTCGCGGATTCGATGCTCGCGTATAGGTAATAATAGACATTTACTCGCGGATTCGATGCTCGCGTATAGGTATAATAGACATTTTACTCTGCGGATTCGATGCTCGCGTATAGGTATAATGGACATTTTACTCGCGGATTCGATGCTCGCTATAGGTATAATAACATTTTACTCGCGGATTCGATGCTTGCGTATAGGTATAATAGACATTTTACTCGCGATTCGATACTCGCGTATAGGTATAATAGACATTTTACTCATGGATTCGATGCTGCGTATAGGTATAATAGAACTTTTACTCGCGGATTCGATGCTCGCGTATAGGTATAATAGACATTTTACTCGCGGATTCGATACTCGCGTATAGGTATAATAGACTTTTACTCATGGATTCGATGCTTGCGTATAGGTATAATAGACATTTTACTCGTGGATTCGATACTCGCGTATAGGTATAATAGACATTTTACCCGCATATTCGCTTTCCTCGAAAGTTCGAACATTCAATAATTTTTGAAAGTCTGGAAAATATCGAAAATCCAGGTCCAGGATAGTTTGAGAAGTCCGAGGCCGTTCGAACTCGAATAGTTCGGCTCAAACTCGGGTTCGAGTTCTAGCCATCTCTATTTAAAATAGGGGTGGGAATTCACTCAACAAAGTCTAGGCATTTACAAACTTAGGTAGAACTATAACTCCCTATGCTGAAACTACTTACCACTAATTTTCAAACTTATTAGTTTATTTTGGTTAATCCCACAGCTGTACTCCTATGTCCTATGGATAAAGATGCCAAGCAATATCAATGGAACTGTAGCCGTAAATTCAAGCAAAATCTGCAAACAGAACATTGAGGCCTTTCTGGTACGTACAATTGACAGATACGATTTAATCAGAGGGTTTACATGCGTTAAAGCTTTCCAAATTACAAATATTTGTTAACTATTTGTAAAATTTTTATCTAAAATATTCATCTTCAGTTCTGCAGTATTTAAGATTTAGATTGGAGGATTAGATTTGGAGGTTTAGATTGGAGGTTTAGATTGGAGGTTTAGATTGGAGGTTTAGATTGGAGGTTTAGATTGGAGGTTTAGATTGGAGGTTAGATTGGAGGTTTAGATTGGAGGTTATTAGATTGGAGGTTTAGATTGGGGTTTGTTGGGTTTGAGATTGGGGTTTGTTGGGGGTTGTATTGGGTGTGTTGGGGTTGTGAGTTGTTGGGTTGGGTTGTTGGGGTTTTGGGGTTTGTTGGGTTTGTTGGGGTTGCTTGGGGTTGATTGGCGGTTTGTTGGAGGTTTCGATTGGGGGTTCGTTGGGGTTTGTGGGTTGTGGGTTGCTTGGGTTCTTGGGGTTTGTTGTTGGCGGTTTGCTTGGGGTGTTGGGGTTTGTTGGGTTGCTGGTTGGGGTTTGGGGTTCGCTTGGAGGTTTCGCTTGGCGGTTTCGCTTGGGGTTTGTTGGGGTTGTTGGTTGTGGGTTTGTGGGGTTTGTTGGCGGTTTGTTGGGTTGTTGGGGTTGTGGGGTTTGTTGGGGTTGTTGGGTTTGTGGGTTTGTTGGGTTGTTAGGGTTGTGGGGTTGTTGGGTTATGTTGGGGGTTGTTGGGGTTTGTTGGGGTTAGTGGGGTTTGTTGGGGGTTGTTGGGGTTTGTTGGGGTTGTTTGGGGTTTGTTGGGGTTGTTGGAGGTTTAGATTGGAGGTTTTTAGATTGGGGGTGGAGCTCCATGTTGGGGGATTACTGATTAATATTAATGATTTTTTTAAAATGTTGTTAGGGCCACAGCCTTTATAAATGAGGCCCAATATATTCATTAAGTTATTTTTTTTTTAAATGACCCTCTACCCAGAAGAATAAACTAAAAAGAGTAGAAAAGAATAAAACAGGGAAGATAATGGAGAGCGGCAAACTGACCTATCCCGTGTACCATAGAATCACTTCTATATACAGCTATTAGGAAATTCTCTTGTGATACAACAGATTGCCCATTTACGACCCCAAACAATAGTACAAGCATGTATATCTGTTGTATTCAATTAGATCAACTGGACTTGAAATGTAGTTCTTGAAGACGTTCGCTAGTCATCCGACTGGCTTCTCCATTCAGAATGAATGGAGAAAGCCAGTCGGATGACTAGCGAAACGTCTTCAAGAACTACATTTCAAGTCCAGTTGATCTAATTGAATACCACGATATACCATGACCGATGAATGAGAACCTTCACAAGCATACAAGCATGTATATGTTTTTTTTAGCCACTAGGGGTGCTGTTTTGGTATAATTATTTAGTTAAAGCTTCACCCTACAGCATCATCTGCATTCCCTGGCTATGAATACTTGTCAAGGATTGCAGGGAGTTGCAGTTTTCAAACATCTGAAGATCTACTGGTTGCCTATCCCCGATTTAGGGCATTTCTCTCTATTCTGGCGTTAAGGGTTAAACATATAAACAACTCTAACCGCCCGCGTGCTTGTTTCTGTGTGTGTGTGCCCTGTGCTTGTGTAGAGAAAGGAACGACAATTAGATTTAAGCCTTCTGCAAAACATTTCTACTCTGAATATGTCTAAGAGGCTAAGAGCTTATTTAATTGAACTTTAAAAAAAAAAAAAAAAAAAAAAAAAAAAAAAAAACAACTAAAGTTCTAATAAAAAAAAATAAAAAAAAAAACCACCCCTTCCCCCCCTCCTCCCGCCCCACCCCCCCCCCCCCCCTCCCACCCCCCCGCCCCCCCCCCCCCCCATCCCCCCCCCCCCCTCCCCCCCTCCTCCGACCCCCCCCCCACCCCCCCCCTCCCCCCCCCCCCCCCCCCCTCCCTCCCCCCCCTTCTCCCCCCCCCCATCCCCCACCCCCCCCCTCCCCCCCACCTCCCCCCCCACCCCCCCCCCCCCCGCCTACCCCCCCCCCCCCCCCTCCTCCCCCCCCTCCCCCCACACTCCCCCCCCTCTCCACCCCCCTCATCCCCACCCCATCCTCCCCCCCCAGTCTCCCCACCTCTTCCCCCCCCCTTCCCCCCCCTCAGTTCCCCCCCCCCCCCCCCCCCGCCCCCCCCCTCCCTCCGCCCCCCCCCCACACCCCACCCCACCCTCCCTCCCCACCCCCCCCAGCTCCCCTCCCCCACCCTCCCCCCCCGCCCTCCCTTCCCCCCCACATCCTTCCCCCCACCGCCCCCCCCCCCCCCCCCCCACCCCCCCCCCCCCCCCCCCCCCCCCCCCCACCTACCCCCCCCCCTACCCCTCCCCCCCTCCCCCCCCCCCCCCCTCCCAACTCCCCCCCCCTACCCCCCCCCCCTCTCCTTATAATGTTTTTTTTCTTGTCTTCACTCCCCCCCCCCCCCCCCCCCCCCCCCCCCCCCTACCTCCCCCACCCACCCCCCTACCCCCACCTCCCACCTCCTCCCCCACCCCATTCCCCCCCCTCCCCCGCCCCCCCCCCCTCCTCCCCCCCCCCCCCCTTCCTCCCCCCCCCACCCACCTGCCCCCCCCCCCTCCCCCCCCCACCCCCCCCCCCCCCCCCCCCCCACCCCCCCCCACCCCCCCCCCCCCCCGCCCCCTCCCCCCCCCCCCCACCCCCCCACTCCCCCCCCCCCCCCTCCCCCCTCTACCCCCCCCCCCCCCCCCCCCCCCCCCCCCACCCTTCCCCCCCCCCACAACAACCCCCACCCACCCAACCCCCCCCCCCGCCCCCCCTACCTCCTCCTCCCCCTCCCCCCCCCCCCCCCCCCCCCCTCCCCCCCCCCCCCCCCCCCCCCCCACCCGCCCCCCCCACCCCCCCCCTACTGCCCGATCTTAATCTAATTGACTCTATAATTGTCCAGCTCTGTGGTCCCCAAGTGGCTCTATATAAATAAAACATATCCATCATACTTAATAACTGTCATTGTGTATAATGTTACAGAGCTGTGTCCCCAAGGGCGCTCTATAAACATAAACATGTACATACATATTTATAATTCTGATTGTTATAATGGTCAAGCCGCTTTGTGGTCCCTAGTGGGCGCTATAAAATACATATACATACATACGTTAATCTGTATTGTTCTAAATGTACAGAGCCCTGGGTGTCCCCCAAGTGTCCGCTCTCATAGATACACATCTTACATACATACGGTTTAATAAATCTGTATTGTTAAATGACAGCGCTGTGTCCCCAAGTGGCAAACTATATAAATTACACATATACTAATCTGTATAATCTGTATTGTTTATTAATGTACAGCTCTGTGTCCCCCAAGTGGCGCTATTATAAATAAACTAATACTACATACTGTTATATCTGTTAACTTGGTTATAATGGTACATGCTGTGTTCCCCAATTGGCGCTTAATAGAAATACAACAATCTACATCCATACTTGTATAATCTGTATTGTTATAAATGTCACAGCCGGCGTCCCCCAAGTGGCGCTATATACAAATATACATAACATCTGGTATAATCTGTAAGTGTTAATAATGTAACAGCGCTGTGGGGTACCAGCCCAAGTGGCACTATATAACATTAAACGATATACATCATACTGTTAATCCTGTAATTGTTTTTATCTGTTCAACAGCGCTGTGGTACCCAAGTGGCGCTATAATAAATAAACAATATACATACATACGTCTAATCTTTATTGTTCTCAATGTCAGCGCTGTGTACCCAAGTGGGCGCTAATTAAACTACACATTACAAATACATACTGTATTTATCTGTATGGTATAATGTAAACGCAGCCTGGTGTCCCCAAGTGGCGCTATATATAATAAACTTATCCATACATACTGTATAATCTGTATTGTGTATAAGACGCGCTCGTCCCCAGGTGGCGCTCTATAAAATAAACATATATATACAATAACTGTATAACTGTATTTGGTTTATAATGTAACCAGCGCTGTGTAAACTACCCAAGTGGCGCTATTATAAATACACATATACGTACATACTGGTAAATCTGTATTGTTTTAGAATGTCCAGCGCTGTGTACCCAAGTGGAAGCTATAATCAATAAACATATACAATACATACTGTAAATCTGTTAATTGTTATAATGTCGCGCTGCGTTCCCCAATGGCTCTATATACATAAACATACTAACATACATACTGGTTATATATCTGTATTGTTATAATGTAACAGCACTCTGTTCCCCAAGTGGGCGCTATATACATAAAAACAATATACAATACATACTGTATAATCTGTTATTGTTATATTGTTACCAGGCGCTGCTGGCCCCAATGGCGCTATATAATAACATATACATACATCTGTATATCTGTATTGTTTATAATGTACAGCGCTGTGGTCCCCCAAGTGGCCTATATAAATAACATATACATACATACTGTCTAAGTCTGTATTGTTAATCTTGTACAGTGCTGCGTCCCCAAGTGGCGCTAATATAAATAAACATATCGTACATACGGTTATAATCTGTATTGTTATATGTACAGCGCTGCGTCCCCAAGTGGCGCTATATAAATTACCTATACATACTACTGTTAATCGTATTGTTATCAATGTAACGCGCTGTGTACCCAGTGCGCTAATATAAAATAAACATATACCCACTCTGTAATAAATCCGGTATTGTTATAATGTCACAAGCGCTTTGTCCCCAAGTTGCGCTATCTAAATAAACATCTACTACATACTTTTACAATAATCTGGTATTGGTTTTATAATGTACAGCGCTGTGTAGACCCAAGTGGCCCGCTATTAAAATAAAACCTATACCTCCATAACTGTATAATCTGTATTTGTTCAATAATGTAACAGCGCTTGCATCCATAGGGGGGCGCTATATAAATCAAAAACCGTACATACACACTGATAATCTGTCTTGTTATCATGTTACAAAAGCGCTGTGTACCCGAGTGTCGCTATATAAACATATACATACAACTGATAATCTTGTATTGTTTATATGTCCAAGCGCTGCGTACCCAGTGGTGCTATATAAATAAATATACATACTACGTACCAATCCTGTATGTTTATAGATGTACAGCGCTTTGGTCCCAAGTTTGCGCTATAAAAATAACCATTACATCATACTGTTAATAAATCTGTATTGGTTTTATAATGTTCCAGCGCTGGGTGTTACCCTAACCCAAGTGGGCTATAGTAAATAACATACATACATACTGTATATCTGTAATTGTTATCAATGTACGCGCGTGTCCCCAGTGCGCTATAATAAATAAAAATATTACAAATACATACTGTATAATCTGTAATTGGGTTATAATGTACCGCGCTGTGTACCCAAGTGGCCTAATATAATAAAACATATACTACACACGGTATAATCTGTATTGGTATAATGTACAGCGCTGGTTGGTCCCCAAGGTCGCTTATCATAAAGTAAACAAATACATACACACTGTATAATCGTTATGTTTTAATGTACAGCGCGTTTGTCCCAAGTTGCGCAGATTACTAAACATATACTCCACCGGTATAATCTTGTCTTGTTATAAATGTACAGCGCTGTTTGTCCCCCAGTGGCGCTACTTATAAATAACATATACATACACACTGTATAATCTGTATTGTTTATAATGTATGCGCTGTGTAACCCAGTGGCCTCTATATAAATAAACTATACATACACACTGTATAATCTTTATTGTTTAATTACACGCTGTGTTACCCCAGTGGCGCTATATAAAATAAACATATACATACATTACCCGGTATAATCTGTGTGTTGTAATGTCCGGCGCTGCGTAACCCAAGTGGCGGCTATATAAATAAAACATATACCATACATACTGTATAAAATCTGTACTTGTTATAATGTACGGCGCTGCGTACCCAAGTGGCTCTTAAATCAATAAACCATATACATACTCTGTATAAATCTGTATGTTATAATGGGTAACAGCGCTGGTTGTCCCCCTAGTGCCGCTCATATCAATAAACATATACATACAACTGTAATCATCGTATTGTTATAATGTTACAGTTGCTGTGTACCCAGTGGCGACTATAATAAATAAAACATACACATCCATACTGTATTCCCTGTATGGTTTATAATGTACAGCGCTGTGGGTACCCCCAAGGTGGCACTATATAAATAAACATAATATACATACTGTATCATCTGTTATTGGTTATCAGTACACGCTGCGTAACCCAAGTGGGCACTAATATATAAACATATACATACATCCTGTATAATCTGTCTTGTTATACTGTACAGCGCTGCGTACCAAGTGGGCTATATAAATAAACTATACATACATACTGTATAATCTGTATTGTTTTATCAATGGTACCTTTTACCGCGCTGCGTCCCCAGTGCGCTATATACATAAACTATACATACATACTGTAATAATCTGTTATTGTTATATTTTACAGCGCTGGTGTCCCCCAAGTGGCGCTATATAAATAACATATAACATATATACTGTATAATCTTTGAATTGGTTATCATGTACAGCAGCGTGTGTCCCCCCCCAGTGCCGCTATATAAATAAACATATACATCCACACTGTTATAATCTGTAATTGTTATAATTGGTACAGCCGCGGCGTCCCCCCAAGTGGCGCTATATAAATAACATATACATACATCCTGTATAATCTGCTTGGTTTCTAAATGTCAGCGCTGCGTCCCCCCAAGTGGCGCTATATAATAACCTATACACTACATACTGTAAAAATCTGCATTGTTATAGTACAGCGCTGCTTCCCCAATGGCCCGCTATTAAATAAAACATTCCATACATCCTGTATAATCTGTATTGTTTTATAATGTTTCCAGCGCCTGCGTCCCCCATGGCGCTATATAATAAACAGATACTACCTACCTGTTATAATCTATTGTTTATAATGTACAGCGCTGTGTCCCCAAAGTTGGGCCGCTATATAATAAACATATACCTACACACTGTAATTAATCTGTATTGTTTTAATGTATAGCGCTGTGTACCCAAGTGGGCGCTAATAATAAACATATCCACTACACACTGTTAATCATCTGTAATTGTTTTGTAAAAAAATGTACAGCGCTGGTGTCCCCATGGCGCTATATAAAAATAAACATATAACATACATACTGTAATAAATCTGTATTGTTTATAATACGGGCTGTGGGTACACCAAGTGGCGCTATAAATAAAACATATACATACATACTGTATACTCTGATTGTTTATAATGTACGGCGCTTCGTACCCAAAATTGGGCCGCTATAATAAATAAACATATACATACAACTGTAATATCTGTATTGGTTATAATGTACGGCGCTGCGTACCCAGATGGCCGCTATATAAATAAACATATCATACATCTGTATAATCTGTATTGTTGATAGATGTTACAGCCTGTGTCCCCCCCTATTGGGCCGCTATATAAATAACATCTACTACATACTGTATTAAAAAAAAAAAACCTGTATTGTTATAATGTACAGTGCTTGTGTAACCCAAGTGGGGCGCTAATATAAATAACATCCACTAAGTATCTGTACATAATCCCTGTATTGTTAATATGTACAGCGGCTGTGGGACCCAAGGGGCCTTATATACATAAACTATATATACATACTGGTATAACTGTTTGTTATAAAATTACAGCGCTGCGTACCCAAGTGGGCACTATATACTAAACATATACAACATACTGGTATAAATCTGTAATTGTTTAATTTTACCGCGCTGCGTAACCCCAAGTGGCCGCCTATATAAATAAACATATACATAATCCTGTAATCTGTAATTGTTTTATAAATGTACAGCCGCTTGCGTCCCCAAGTGGCATATATCAATAAAACATATACATACATACTGTATATCTGGAATTGTGTATGATGTACAGCGCATGCGTCCCCAAGTGGCGCTATATACATAAACATAATTACATACATAACTGTATAATCGTGTATTGTTTTATAATTAACAGCGCTGGTTGTCCCCAAGTTGGGGCGCTATATAAATAAACATATACATACTATGTATATCTGTATTGTGTATAAATGTAACAGCGCTGCGTCCCCAGTTGGGCGCTATATCATAACATATACCTACAGACTGGTAATATCTGTATTGTTATAATGTAACAGCCGCGTGTCCCCCAAGTTGGCGCTATATAAAAAAATAACAATATACATATTATCACTGATAAGCTGTATTGTTTTATAAATGTACAGCGCTGTGTCCCCCAAGTGGCGCTAATATCAATTAAAGATATACATAAACAACTGTAATATCTGTATTGTTATAATGTACAGCGCTGCGTCCCCAGTGGCCGCTATATAATAAAACATATCATACATAACTGTAGAATCTTGCCTTTTTCATAATGTACAGCGCTTGGGCGTCCCCCAAGTGGCGCTTATTAAATAAACATATACATACATACTGTAAATCGCATTTTTATAATGTAAGCGCTGCTCCCAAGTTGGCGCTATCTATAACTATACAACATACGGTTCTAATCTCTGTATTGTTATATGTACAGCGCTGGTTTGTCCCCCAAGTGGCGCTATAATCAATAAACAAATATACAATACATACTTGGCATAATCTTACATTGTTATAAGTAAGGCTCTGCGTACCCAATGGCGCTATATAAATAAAACTATCCATACATACTGTATAAATCTGTATGTTATAATGTCGGCGCTGGCCGTAACCCAAGTGCGCTATATAAATAACATATACAACATAACTGTAATAAATCTTTGTATTGTTTTAGAATGTACAGCGCCTGTGTCCCCCCCTAGTGGCGCTTATATAATTAAACATATACCATACATACTGTACATACTCTGTTAATTGTTCTAATTGACAGTGCTGTGTAACCCAAGTGGCCGCTATATTAATAAACATACACTACATACTGTATAATCTGTAAATTGTTTTATAATTTTAAACGCCGCTGTGGGGTACCCAGTGGCAACTATATAATAAAACCAATATATACATACTGTATAATCTGTATGTTTTTAATGTACAGCCGCTGGCGTACCCCAGTGCACTCTAATAAAATCAACCATATACATACATACTGTATCATCTGTATTGGTTATCATTTACAACACCAGCGCTGCGTACCCAGTGGCGCTATATAATAACATATAGCAGCATCTGATAATCTGATTGTTATAATAGATGTACAGCCTGCCTTCCCCAGTGGCACTAAATATAAAATACACATATTACATACATACCTGTATAATCTGTATTTTAAATGTTCAAAAAGCGCGCGTCCCCCAAAGTGGCGCTATATAAAATAAACATAATACATACATAACTGGTAATATCTGTAAATTGTTAAATGTACCGCGCTGTGGTCCCCCAGTGGCGCTATATAACTACACATATACATACTACTGTATAATCTGTATTGTTATAAATGTACAGGCGCTGCGTACCCCCAAGTGGGCGCTATAAATAATAACATATACATACTACTGAAATAATCCTGTTCATTGTTTATAAGTACAGCGCTGTGTTCCCCAATTGGCGCTATATATAAACATAATACATATCTACTGTAAATCTGTATTGGTTATAATAACAGCGCCTGTGTCCCCAAGTGGCCGCCCCATAATAAATAAACCTTCTACATACACCACCGTATATCTGTATTTTATATGTTACAGCGCTGTCGTCCCCAAGTGGCGCTTATATCAAATAACAGATACATACTACTGTATAATCATTGGGTTATAAATGTACAAGCGTGCGTTCCCCAATTGGGGTGTTGTGTGTTGGGCGCATATAAATAAACCTTACATACATAACTGGAAAACATCTGCCAATTGTTATCATGTACACCAGCTCTGCGTCCCCAAGGGGCGCCTATATACATAAACATCTACATACATACTGGTATAATCTGTATTTTATAAATGTACAGCGCTGCGTCCCCAAGTGGCGCGCTATATAATTACACATATGACCCTAACATACTGTATATCGTATTTGTTTTATAATGTACGGCGCTGCGTCCCCAGGGCGCTATATAAATAAACATATACATACATACTGTAAAAAATCTGTATTTGTTATAATGTACGGCGCCCCCTTTTTTTTTTTTGCGTCCGCCAAGTGGGCGCTTTATAAATAACAAAATCATACATACTTGTAATAAAATCTTTATTTTGTTTTTAGAATGTACGGCGCTGGTTGGTCCCCCACTTGCGCTATATAAATCAACCTATACATACCTACGTATAATCTGTATGTTTTATAAAGTTAATGGCGCTGCGTCCCAGTGGGCCGCTTTAAATAAACTAATACATCCAATACTGTAATAATCTTGTATTGGTGTTCATGTAAACGGCGCTGCGTACCCCAGTGGCGCTATAATCATACACAATACTACATACTGTATAATCTATATTGTTATAATTTACCGCCGCTGGGTGTCCCCCGCTAGTGTCCGCTATACTAAACAGACTATACATACATAACTGTATAATCTGTATTTGTATAATGTCAGTGGCTGTGTACCCATGGCGCTAATATATAAACAACACATCATACTGGTATAATCTGGTAAATTGTTAACATTTACCGCGTCTGTGTCACCCAAGTGGCACTAGATAACTAAACATCTATATACATAAAAAAACAAAACAAAAACTGTATAATCCTGTATTGTATAATGACCGCGCTGTGTCCAAGTGGGCGCTATATAAATTAAACATCTCACATACATCCTGTATAAATCCGGTTATTTTTATAATTATGCGCTGCCCGTCCCCAGTGGCTGCTATTATAAATACCCCTATACTACATACTGTTAATCGTATTGTTATAATGTACAGCGCTGTGTACCCAAGGTGCATATAATAAATATACATACAATACTGTATCATCTGTTTGTTATAATGTACAAGGTGTGTCACCCAAGTGGGCCGCTATATAATACATATACATACATACTGTATAACTGTATTGTTATACTGTTTACAGCGTACCCAAGTTGGCGCTAATAATAAACATAATACATACATACTGTATAATCTGAATTGGTTATAATTACAGGGCTGTGTACCCAATGGGCTATAATAATAAACCTTACATACAATACGTAATAAAATTCCCTGGTTAGTTGTTTATAATGGTTACAGCGCTGTGTACCAAGTGGCGCTAAATATACATACATATACATACATACTGTAATAATCTGTAAATTGTTATAATGTAACAGTGGCTGTTTACCCAAGTGCGCCGATATCTAAATAAACATACACATCAATACTGTATAATCGTATTGGTTATAATGTCAGATCGCCTGTGTACCAAGGGGCCACTATAACATTAAACATATTATAACATACTGTATATCTGTATGGTTTATAAATGTCACATTTACAGCGCTGCGTACCCAGTGGCTCTAATTAATACATGAAACATAACCTACATCCTGTCTATCTGTATTGTTTTTATAATTTTTAACAGCGCTGCGTACCCAAGTTGGGCGCTATAAATAAATAACTATACATATACATTACTGATAAGCTTATGTTATAAATTTACAGCGCTGCGTCCCCCAAGTGGCACTATATAAATAAACATATACATAATACTGTTATAATCTGTATTTGTTATAATGTAACAGCGCTGCGTCCCCAAGTGGCGCCTATATAAATAAACATATACATACAATATGTAATAATCTGTAATTGTTTATAATGTCAGCCGCTTGTCCCCCAAAGTGGACGCTATATACATAAACATATACATACATACTGTATATCTGTATGTTATAATGTACAGCGCTGCGTTCCCCAAGTGCGCTATATAAATAAACATATACTACATACTGTATAACTCTGTATTTGTTATAATGGTCCGCTCTGTGTCACCAAGTGGCGCTTATATAAAATACAACCTAATAAATATATAACGTATAATCTGTATTTGTTATATGTACAGCGCTGTGGTCCCCAAGTGCGCTATATAATAAACATATACATACACACTGTAGATCTGTATTGTTATAATGGTCAGCGCTTGCGTCCCCAAGTGGCGCTATAAATTAAATAACAGATACTACCTCCTGTATAATCTGCTTGTTAATAAATGTACAGCGCTGCGCCCCAAGTGGCGCTATATAAATAAACATATACATACATACCTGTAAAATTGATTGTATAAGTACAAGCGCTGGCGTCCCCAAGTGGCGCTATATAAAATAAACATCTACAACATACTGTATAATATGTTTGTTATAATGTAGCAGCCCCCCCGGGCTGCGTCCCCAATGGCGCTATAAATAAATACAACATATAACATACATACCTGTATAATCCTCTGTATTGTTATAAAGGATGTACGGCGCTGCCCGTTCCCCCAAAGTTGGCGCTAATACATAAACATATACATACATCCTGTATAACTCTGTAAAAATTGTTATAATGTAACGGCGCTTGCGTCCCCAGTGGCCCGCTTTATAAATAACAATACATACATACTGTATAATCTGTATTGTTTTATAAGGTACGGCCGCTGTGTCCCCACGTGGCGCTATATAAAAACATATACATACATACTGTATAATCTGTATTGTTATAATGTATTGCGCTGCGTACCCAGTGCGCTATATAAATAAACATTACAATCATACTAGTTATAATCTGTAATTGTTATAAATGTACGGCGCTGCGTACCCAAGGTTCCCGCTATATAATAACCATATACATACAAGTACTGTATAATCATCTTGTTATCATGTTACAGCCTGTGTACCCCCCTAGTGGCCGCTATAATAACATATACATACATACTGGATCTCGTATTGTTTAATGTACCGTGCTTGTGTACCCAAGGGGGGCGCTATATAAATAAACATACCATACATACTGGTAATAATCTGTATTGTTATAATTGACATAGGCTGTGTACCCAAGTGGGCACTATATAAATCACATATATATACATACTGTCTAACTTGTAATTGTGACTTAATGGTTCTGCTCTGTGTACCCAAGTGGCGCTATATTAAAATAACCTCTACTATACTGTTAATCTGTATTGTTTATAATATACCAGCGCTGCTCCCCAAGTGGGCGCTATATAAATACATTACAACATATGTCTCAATCTGTATTGTTATAATTACAAAGCGCTTGTTCCCAAGTGGTTCCTATATAAATAAAAGATACATACATACTGTATAATCTGTAATTGTTTATAATGGAACGCGATGTGGTTACCCAGTGGCCGCTATATAAATAAACCTAATACCTACATACTGTATAATCTGTATTGTATAGTACAGCGTACCAAGTGGCGCTAATATAAATAAACAATATAACATACATATGTAATAATCTGTATTGTTATAAATGTACCGCGCTGTGGTACCCAAATGGGCTATATAAATAAACATATACATACATACTTGTAATATCTGTATTGTTATAAGGTACGCGCTGTTGTACCCAAGTGCGCTATATAAATCACATAATACATACATACTGTTATAATCTGTATTTGTTAGAATGTACAGCGCATGTGTCCCCAAGTGGCGCTAATAATAATAAACATATACTACATAAAGTATAATCCTGTATTGGTTTTTATAATGTAACGGCTTTGTACCCAAGTTGGCCCGCTATATAAATAAACAATACATACCATACTGTATAATCTTGTTAATTGTTTATAATGTACAGCGCTGGCGTACCCAAATGGTGCTATATAAATAAACCTATACATACATACTGTATAATCTTGTAATTGTTATTTACAGGCTGGTCCCCAAGTGGCGCTATATAACTACAACCTATACATACAATACTTGTAACTACTCTGTATTGTGTATTAATGTAACAGCGCTGTGTCCCCAAGTGGGCGCGATAATAAAATAAACATATAACGTACTACCTGGTATCCTCTGGTATTGTTGAAATGTCAGCGCTGTGTACCCAGTGGCGCTAATATAAATAACATATATATAACATACTGGGTATATCTGTATTGTTTCTAATGTACAGCGCTGTGGTACCCAATGGCGCTAATATAAAATAAACCATATAAATACGTACATACTGTATAATTTGTATTGTTCTAATGGTACACGCTGTGTTACCCAAGTGCGCTTCTATATCATAAACATAATACGTACATACTGTATATCTGTATGTTGTTAGAATTTTTACCAAGCGCTGTGTAAAACCCAAGTGGGCGCTATTAATAACATATACTTACATACTGTTATATCGTATTGTTATAAGGTACAGCGCTGGTGTACCCAAGTGGCTCTATATAAAATAAACAATACGTACATACTGTATCATCTGTATTGTTATAATTACAGCGCCTTGTGTCCCTACGTTTGGCGCTATATAAATAACCATAGAACATACTACTGTATATCGGTTATTGTTATAATGTACAGTGCTTGTGTTACCCAATTGGGCCTATATAAATAACAAACACATACATAACTGTATAATCCTGTATTGTTTTATAAGTGTACAGCTCGCTGGTGTACCCAGTGCCCTATATAATTAAACATATATATACTACTGTATAAGTCTGTATTGTTTATCATGTACAAAAGACGCTGTGTCCACAGTGGCGCAATATAATAACATATACATACATACTGTACTATCTGTAAATTGTTTTGTATAATGTACCAGCGCTGTGGAACCCAATTGGGCGGGTATATAAATAACATCATACTACATACGTATAATCTGTAGTGTTATAAGTCCAAGCGCTGTGTAACCCAATTGGCGCTATAAAGATAAACATATATACCAGTCCTGTATAATCTGTCTTGTTTCTAATGTACAGCGCTGTTGTCCCAAGTGGCGCTAAAATTTAAATAAACATATATATCATACTGTATAATCCTGTATTGTTATCATGTACCGCGCTGTGTACCCAATTGGCCGCTAATATAAATAAACATAATATACATCTGTATAATCATCTGTATTGTTTATATTTACAAAGCGTACCCAATGGGCGCTATAATAAATAACATTACATACATACTGTTAATTAATCTGTATTGTTATAATTAACCTGTGGTACCCAATTGGCGCTATATAATAACATATACCTACATACTGTATAATCCGTATTGTTAGAATGTTAAAAGGCGCTGTGACCCACGTGGCGCTATATCTAAACATATACATCTACTGTAATAATCTGTATTGTTATCATGTACAGCGCTGTGTACCCCATGGCCCGGCTAATATAAATAAACATTACTACCTACTGTATTAATCTGTATTTGTTTATATGTCACAGCGCTGTGTCCCAACTTGGGCGCTTATAATAACACATATACTACATCTGATAATCTGTATTGTTATAATGTAACGCGCTGCTACCCAAGTGGGCCGCTTAATAAATAAACATATACATCATAACTTTATATCTTTATGTTATAATGTACAGCGCTAGCTGGGCTGGGCGTCCCCCCAAGTGGCGCTCTATAAATAAACACTAGCACATACATCTGTAAAAAAAAATTCTGTATTGTTTAATACTGTACAGCGCTGCGTCCCCAAGTGGCGCTATATAAATAACATATACTACATACTGTTAATCTGTATTGTTTATAATGTACGCGCTTGTTTCCCCCAGTTGGTGCTTAAATAATAAAACATAATACATACATACTGTTACTCCTGTATTGTTTTATAAGGCCCAGCGCGCGTCCCCTAGTGGCGCTATATATATAGTAACATATACATACTACTGTAATAAATCTGTATTGGTTTATAAAGGAGAAGAAGATGTTGGCCAGCGCTGTGTCCCCAAGTGGGGCGCTATATAAATAAACCATATACATACACCACTTGTTATAATCCTTGTACTTGTTTATATTAAACAAGCGCTGGGTGGGTCCCCAAGTGGGTCTATAATAAATAAACAATCCATACACCTTGTTAATCTGTATTGTTTAAAATGTACAGCGCCGGTGTCCCCCCCAGGTGGCGCCTATATAAAATAAACATATACATCAATACTTGTATAATCTGTATTGTTATAATTTACAGCGCTGTGTCCCCAAGTGGCCCGCTCTATAAATAAACATATACATACATACCTGTATAATCTGTAATTTGTTTAATAATGTAAAGCGCTGGTGGTCCCCAAGTGGCGCTAATCTAATAAACATATACAATACAAAACTGTTAATCTGTATTGTTATACTTTACAGCGCCTGGTGGTCCCCCAGTGGCCGCTATAATAAATAAACATATACATACATACTGGTATAATCTGGTTATGTTTATAATGTACAGCGCTGTTGATCCCCCCATTGGCGCTATATAAATTAACATATACATACAACTGTTAAATAAATCTGTAAATTGTTTAAAATGTAACAGCGCTGTGTCCCCCCCTAGTGGAGCTATAATAAATAAACATATACATACATACTGTATAATCTGTATTGTTAATACAGTAACAGCGCTGTGTAACCCAGTGCTCGTAGAAATAAACATATATAATACACACTGTTAATCTGTATTGTTTAAGGTCAGCGCTGTGGTCCCCCAAGTGGCGCTATATAAATAAACATATACAATTACATAACATGTATATCTGTATTGTGATAATTTACAGCGCTGGTGTCCCCAATGGCGCTATATAAAGCAAACAGATACATACATACTGTTAATAAAAAATCCCGTATTGTTTTATAATGTACCACGCTTGTGTCCCCAAGTGCGCTATATATAAACATAATACCTCACCCTACTGTATCATCTGTATTGTTATAATGTACAGCCGCTGTGGGTTCCCCCCAAGTGGCCGGCTATATACATAACATATACATACATCTGTCTCATCCTTTCATTGTTAAATGTACGCGCTGTGTACCCAGTGGCGCCTATAATAAATAAACATATACAATACTACTGTTTAATCTGTAATTGTTATAAAATGTAACAGCGCTGGGGTCCCCTCCCCAAGTGGCACTAATAATAAATAAACATTATACATAACATACTGTTAAAACTCTGTATTGTTTATAATGTACCAGCGCTTGTGTTACCCACGTGGCCGCTATTAATAAATAAACATAGACCTACATACTGTAATACTGTTTGTTTATAATGGTACAGCGCTGTGTACCCAAGTGGCGCTTATATAATAACATATACAGACTACTGTACATAACCTGGTAATTGTTCGAATGACAAGCCGCTTGTGTACCCAGGGCGCTATATAATTAAACCTACACTACATACATACTGTATCTCTGTATTGTTCTCCAATGTACCAGCGCTGTGTAACCAAGTGTCGCTATATAAATAAACATATACATACATACTGTTAATCTGTATTGGTTTTTATAATGTTACAGCGCTGTGTCCCCCAAGTGGCGTATTATAAATAAACATATCATACATTCCCACATGACAAAATAAAATATGTAACAGTAATTATGGGAAATCGCCGTGTTTTATTGTTGCCAATCGAAATTAGGACTGTACACAAAAACCAAACCCAATTCAAATGCAATAAAGTCTTTGTAAGATCAGCTTCTAATGTTTTAAGGTCATACAATTTTTGTATTTTTTTTCCTATCTGCTTCCCATCGTAAAACTGCTTCCTGCATTTCAGAATGAATCCCGTGATTAGAGCTGACACAACTCCCCACTGAATGGCCTCCTTTATTTCTTATTTTTAGAAGTTCATATTTTTTTCCCCCCCCCGGCTACAATTTCTTTACTGGATGAACTTCAAGTCCCATGTGGTGAGCCTGGCAGGAGGGATTACAGAGAATAAGCCAGGTTGTGAGAGGCTCGTTCGTGACTCATTCTCGTATCCCCGTTAACAATGAAGTGCAGCCTGGGTGCCATGCAACTATAAGATTCCAACCTTCTACTCACATTGCCAGGCAAAACATACCAACCATCAGGGAAGCAACTGTCAAGGTGTTATGGACTTGTCCTACCGGATATGGCGAAACTTGAAAAGGGTTAAAGATTTGGCTAGTGGTCAGCCCGATCAATAGTAAAAAATACAGGTTTTTCCCATTCATTGGAATCAAAGGAAAAAGTGAAAGAAGATGAATACAGATAAATAAATATGAGCCAAACATTGTCATTTCTGTCCCTCCTCGGTCCTTGCGCAAAAGATACAAATCGCACATTCTCTGTAAATTCCTCTAGCCTTGGTTTCCCCGACCTTCGTCGTGAACGTTGATGAGCAGGGTTGAACAGTGACGAAAACCAATTGGCAGCCAACTTGAAAGGATGAGGACCCTGGAGAATTATTCGCTGCAGATTATCTGGAAATCAGGTTCCCTGCTAGAGGTGAGGGCCTTGTAAGGAACACCAAAAAAACCATCTAGGAATATGTGGTAAAGTCGTCACTTATACGGCAACACAGCAGAAGACTTTTATGGTAATTAAGGCAACGTGGGATTGACCGCAGAAAGTAAGATAGTTTCGGAAATACTTGCCACTTTTTTTCCTATTACTACGAAGTCCCCTAGGAAAGTTCCTCCAAACCGGTGTCATTCTAGCAATGGACATTTTTGTCCTGCCTTTGTATTTTTGGTTCAATGTGATCTCTTGGGTTACTATGCGTTTTCTGGTTAGCCAATCACTACTGAATGTTATATCCTGGTTAAACCCTGGCCCACGGCAACTTATTCTTGTTCGAGCCAATCATCATAACTACTTCTGTGTTAGCCAATCATACATGATTTACCCGGATATTATGTAAATGGTAGGTAGTTTTTATTTCTTATATAGGCCCTTATACAAGTCGCAGTGCTTTAACAAACTATTTACTCATTCACATCAGGCCTGGCCCAAAGAGCTTACAATCTACTCACTTTAGTACACATACCACCTCTCAAGTATGTCTTTTACACATTGTTAATCGTATTCATCATGATAACTAATGTATGATAAGATTTCCAATACTATGTTACTATGTAACTGTTATACAGACATTATGGGTAGTGTATAAAGGTTTGGACTAGATGGATGTATGTCTTTATTCAACCTCCAATACTATGTTACTATGTAACTGTTATACAGACATTATGGGTAGGGTATAAAGGTTGGACTGGATGGACGTATGTCTTTATACAACCTCCAATACTATGTTACTATGTAACTGTTATACAGACATTATGGGTAGGGTATAAAGGTTGGACTAGATGGACGTATGTCTTTATACAACCTCCAATACTATGTTACTATGTAACTGTTATACAGACATTATGGGTAGGGTATAAAGGTT